>VZRS01013383.1:334124-411462 GCA_013398055.1 Ifrita kowaldi | reverse complement strand
CTTTTTTTATTTTAGATTAAAAAACAGTTGAAATCAATCATGGAAGATAGCAAAACTTGTAATATACTTTCTTCTCAACACAGTATAAGCCACAAGAGAGCATATGATTTAGTGACGAAAAGATGCTTCTGATAAGATAATAATTTGCTCAAGGAGAGACCTGAGTTGTGAATGCAGCTGTTCCAAAAAATCTAAACCCACAGGCAAGAAGTTTTTGTACAAGCTATATCCATAACTACTTAGATAAACTAGTGATAGACCCCAGAAAAGTACATCAGATACAGAAGCGAAGAATCAGGGCTACTTTAAGACTGAAAAGGAAAAAAAAGAGATGGTAAAGATTACCATTAACTATTGTTGCAAAGACTGAATCAAAAAGATTTCAGTAGTCAGACTGTTCAACACAATATCTTACTTCATCAGTGACCCGCTTTAGAAAAATATCTTTTTATATTCTGATTCAGCTCAGTTACATGATTGTTTCATTCCCATACGTGACAAGTTCCATGGCACTGACCTGGATTACCTGGGTGCCCAAAAGGGGCAGGCAGAAGTGGTCTCACTCTTCAGTTCTTATTTCAGATGTCTGGTACTGCTTTTAAAACACAAGCTCATGAAGGGAAACCCACTCATATTTTGGTGTGCTCACACTGCCTTCACATCTCAGTATTGGCTAGCACTGGGAAAGTGGCACTAGAAATATAAGGTTAATATGGCTTATTAGAAACATAAGAACCAGACAAAAAATCTCCACATTTTGTGATGTGCTCTAATCTGTATTAATTGGTCAGTAGCAGGTTCAACATCATCACATAACTGAGTTTACTTATTTTGTAACACCAGATCTTTTTCAAGGGGAAAACACACGTACTTAGGTGAAACAGAAGAAAGGTATTACCTGGGAATTTTCTATTCTTACAGTCAATATTGCTGCAAATCCATTTGTGCAAGTAGTCCCTAATGCCCACATTTATCCCCAGTGACGTCTGACTGCATGTGTAGATAAGGGAACACCTGCATGGATCACTTAGCAGGATCAGTCTCGCAGCGGGGAGAAAAAGCCAGTAAGAATGCATGTCTTCAGGACACTGCATGCTTTCTCTGTTGAAACACGCAAACTAAAAAGCATGAAATGATCTTGGCTGCTCTATAGCACATAAATGTCTGAGTAAGTCCTTTTACATTGGCCATGGTACCTTGCCATCAAGTTTTCAATGTGCAAGGCAGATGATCCTTGATAACACCAGCCAGCCTGTATTCTTCTCACCCGGCAAGGAGAAAGAGAGTCACAAGCAATACTCTGCTGACTTTTCCTATTTAGATATACTCATGGGTTTGGAAATTTTGTATTCAATGAAGGAGATACAGTTCTGCTCTGAAAATTTTACACACTTAATGTCTTTCACAGGCCTCAACTTACCAAAAAAGGACCAGGAAAAGCCCTTAGTATTTCCAGTGGTACTAGGCTGACCAAGCTTCTCTTGCACCGGAAGTGTCTTAGGAGATTAGCAATTAGACTCCTCAATCACAGACATGAGAAAGGGAAATCTGCAGATGTTGACTACATCTCCATATAGTAGATGCAGAAGAGCAGCTGTTACAGTAGGGATTGCACAGATTTCTTGTGAAAGTCAGTAGCAGATGTCACCATCTGCTTCTGCCTTCTCTATGAAATAGGGGCAAAAGGGAGACTAAAAGCTGATTTTAAAAAAAAAGGCAACAACAAAAACCATAAAATCAAAAGACACACACCTGTTTACAGTGAGTAGGGGAAACTCTTACCCCCTTCTCCCTGGCAAACCTGAGATCCAGCTGCACAATAAAAGGAAAGAACACTCCCCATTCTGTTTTAGATATGATTTCTTTTCATTTCAGTCTTACTACATGTACTTTGACAACATTCAGCCTGCAATCTAACACCTAGCCATTTCCACCCTGGCTGAAAGAGATCACAGAAATGAGCAGTCGTATCCTTTCCCTCTGGCTATATAGCAGTGGTCTGATGACAACTGCTTTACCGGAGTTGGTATCCGACACACAAAAATTCCCTACTGAATGATCTACACAATGATGTCATGTGTGGAGGCAAAGCATTAGTTAGGGGAAAAAAAAAAGCCCAACAGAAACCAAACTTCTGTTCCATTGTGTCAGGAAACATGCTGTACATGTTTGTACATCTTGGCAGATTAAGATCAGATGAGGCAAGCAATGAAGTGGTTAACCAAATCAGAAAGCTATCTCAGACATCCAAAGGCACATCTTGTAAACCTGAGACAACTTCTTACACAGAACTGAGGAGAGAAAACAGTAAGGGCTTGTCTGGGATGAAACAAATGACACTGTCAACAAGTAGTTTGCTTTCCCACTCAGAAAAGGAGGTATTAGTGAGATCCAGAGCCCAGCAAAAGAACAGGAATCTTTCCAGTGAAGTAGAAAAGGTTTGGATCAAGCCCCAGCTTTCCTGAAAACTAGACTTGCTAATTGCCTCACTCTTCCACTGTCAAAACTGTCATCTCACTGAACAGCAATATCTTTCCAATATTGCTATAGGGCAAACATTTCCACACTGATAATGCTGGGAGAAATCTCCAACTACCACCAGCAACCACATGGCCACCACCTCCCCCATTTGGTATCCCATAATGTTGTGGGAGTGGAGGGGAAATAAACACACATCATTCTGGTAAAGTTTTTAAGATTTTCTTTTGTTTGTTCATTTTTGAACACAGAAGCTGCCTTGTAGCTACTGTAAAGCATATTGCTTTTCAGCTCGCGTCATACTCAGACAATAAATAAGCTTCAGAAATGGAAGACCTCATTCACCTTGGCATGACCATAAATCAGGGAACTCTTGAGATATACCTGGATAAAATGGATGAAAGTAACTGAAGAAATTAGCTTTAGCAAAGTATACTGCTAATACAGGTCTTTTCCCCAAAGGAAGCAAGTCATGCTTATCTTACATTACCAGACCATTACTGGAAGTACTATGCCAGACCCTCAGCTGGCATAAATCAACACGACCCTATTCACTTCAGTGCAGCTGTGTTGATTTATGTGAGCTGAAAAGTATGTACTGGTCAAAAAGTGACTATTTCATCTTACAAAACTGTAAAAGTGACTAAGTGAAATGAAAGGGAAATCAAATGAGAGGCAGTATGTATAATATAAAGAAAATAATAGAAAGGAAAGTTCTACAGAAAGGCTCAAAGTAGATGTATATTTTATTAAGATTAGTCTAACATAGCCACTAATTTTAGTTCATATGAAATTTTAGAATTTTTTTTCTGCTGTTACATACACACATATCTCTTGAGTATAGACCCAAGTACTTTTACAATTTAATAATGCCGTACTATTCCCAAATTAAGATAAAAGGCTCAGGCTGTGAGTTCAGCCAACCTAGAATTTATCACTGGTGTTTTTGTAAAGTCACTCTGATTGTCAGAACATGAAACATCATACTTAAAAGGAAGCCCACACAGCGAACTTAAGTGCTCAGCTTTACACTATGGCGTCATATCCTAGAACTACTCCTGTTACTGTCTTTCTCTTATAGAGCAAGATAAAAGTAGAAAACCAAATGTTCCCAAAGCCAGCACTTCTCTCCAGCCTTTGTAATTTTGAGAAATACGAAACCTTTCATATTAGACTTAAGCACTCTTTACCCTCATGAACTCTGTGCAGACTTCCCTATTACTATACAGGCTACATGAGATTAACTACTGGTGCTCCTTTCTGAGTTTAAGCTGGAAAGGCTCAGAAGAAGAATTGGCATTCTGAAAGAAGATGTGTAGATTCCTGCACTCCTTTTATAGGGAAGCAGCTCTCGAGATTAGACAGTTCTCATTTTCAATAGGCTTGTGCCCTGCTGCCCCAGCACTACAATACCGGAATGCCATACAAAGAGGGATTGCAGCAGATGCACTTGACCCCCTTATCCAAACTAGCAATAGTTTGGTACAGGCTCCAAAGGACATAAACACCTTAGCTGTAGCTGGGCCAAGAACTCATCGAGGAAACCCACAAAGGAGCAGAGTAACCCAGGGTGCACTGACGCTTGGAACACATGGGTCTCCAAGCGGATGGTTTTTCCAGGACTCAGTTATTGAGGAACAAAGAAAGTTGAAGGTCCAAAGGTTCACATGCATACTTTTCCCATTGCATGTAATTCAACTACAAGCCAACCATAAATATGACAGCTTAGATGAGCCTTCTCAGAGCTCTCCCTGCAAGGCAGCATGGCTGTGTGGTAGTGATCTCCCCTTGAGTTAGGACAACTCTCAAAGTTACTCCTCGAGCCAGAGAGACCTTTCTGCTCAAAACAGATCTGAGGATAAATGCAGTTTCAGTCCTCTCTAAACTGCAAGTGGACTACATTGCAGTGCCTCTCCCCTTGATCTGGGACTCACCTCTAGGTTTAAGATTCCTTATCTGAGACTGAGGTACCATAGTGGAGAGACCCCTAATCCACAAGGGATGCTCAGTAAGTTGCTGATAGCATGGTAAATTAATACTAATGAATGAATGAAAGAATTAATTTCTTTAGACATAAATAATTGTAAAGGTCTGAGACTAAGATTGGAACTAGCTGCACCTAAGCTGCATCAGGAGTTTAGAAACCTCATGACTCAATGGGTCTCCCTCACAGCTTAGTGCTTTCAGTCTCTGTGCAAATCATTCTAAATTGATTCTAACTCAATTTTCCTTTGTATGTTTCACCCATGTAGTAAGTAATAGAGTGAACCTTGCCCTCAAACTTCATTAAGTCACATTTTTATAAATTCATATTAAACCCATTTTTGCTAATATCTTTGTGGGAGGTTTTTTGACTGACCCCAAACACTCATTTACAATAGAGATCATGAAGCAAACTCTTTACAGTTGTTTGTTCAATTCAACATCAGTGAACCAGCTTGGCAGACAACTGCAATCACCATCCTCCAACATGAGTACTCGTACTTCAAATACAAATACTTCTATATTTGGTCACAGCCTAAAATACAGGCTCCAAGGTATGAAAAATGCATTGTTCATCCTTACCACTGTCTTCCAGTGTGGTATATTTCATGGATCCCTGACCACAGGGAATACCAGAGTTTGTCTCTACACAGGTTTTTCCTATAAATACATTTTTTGTAAGAAACTTACAGAAATTTTCAAAATTATAATTAAAAATTCAGATATGCTCTGTCCACCAGGACTGATTAATTCTGCACCTCAGCAAGTGGCACTGCTGCAGTCTTCTGCTCTTCTCTGATTCCTGGGCATTAGGTTTTGTGTGGACAAGATACAAATACTATCACCATCAATGGGATGTTATATTTGATCCATTCAGTGTAACCCTAAACCAACTGAAAGAGTGGTATCTAGTACTGGAAGAAAATATGTATTGATTTATTTAGGTATTCCTAGTCTTTGAAATTAGTATGAAAAAAGGCTAAATCATAAAGCATTTTAAAACTTCCATGGATATTACCAGCTTTGCACAGGAGTCCGAAATCCCAGTTAAATCCTGTTTTCCTCCCTAAGTGCCTTTGCAATCTTCAAAAACATTAGGAAAATGGTGAATGGCTATCAAGAAGCAATCTCAAAACTACTTTTATTTCGTTTTCTTATCTGTATAGTTTTCCAGACCTTTTCCCATATATACACTATGCAAATGGAACTGGTCTGTGGTTACAGCTGCTTTCATGGCAAGTACTCCTGCTAAGGCAAACAACTGGAACCATTTCTAGGATAAGATTCCTGTTCATGGCATAAAAGGCCTAAAACTGCACCCAGCACACACACACACAATGAAAAGTACAGCCTGAGACTTCAAAGCACAGACCTGGGCTCTCCGTGGGGGCATTAAATGTGTTGAAAAGAGACTTCAGATTGGAAACCCTATTGCAGTAGTGTTAAAGCAGGAACAAACATCAGAGGGATCAAAATAGCAATGAGTACTGAAGTTTTCCTCCTTCAAAATGGCACTAGTCTATGGAAGAGCAGCAGAAATGGTAAATGTATTTATGAAATTTTCATCTCATCTTGTAGCTCCTTGAAATCATGCCAAGCTAATATTTTTTATTGCCTATTCCCTCATTTTTTACAATGGTCAGAATGTTTTGATTGCATAGTGATAACTCAGAGTAATTTGAACGCTCGTTTACAGCACACTGAATACACCTCAGTAAACTCATTAATAGAAAGCAAAGAGTTAGGGCTTCTAAATGAAACAACCTAGTGGATATGATTCTCCTTTAATTTTGAACATGTGCTTCATTTGCTCCGGTGAAATGATAAACCATCTTCTACCACCAATTACTGTAAATGCTGCCTACCCACTGTATGATGAGGTTTCACAGCTGTGACTCCCAAAGACTGAAATTAATATTTAAATCCTATTGACATGGACTCCTTTTTTCTTTTTTTTTTTTTTTTCCCTTTTAAGCAGAGTTGGAATTATGGTCTGTTTTATATAAGTATCATATAAGTGTGATTAAAGTTCTTATATTTTGTGCCAGGCTATAATTTATATAATTGCATTCCTGTAAAACTTGAATTTATTTTTCATTTAGAAACAGACCACAATAAAAGGCTTCTGCACTGAGAATCCAGTTTTCTGTGTTAATTTAAAGTTTAATTTTAGAGTATTTTCTACAGTCACAGCACTTAAAGGGCAGAGGAAAATTGTCATTGTAAAAGAGACTTCTAATCAACCATGGAGTCTTACTCAAACTAAATACCAGCATTAATTGTTCATAAGGTACTGCAAGCGGAAAAGGGATGATTAAGTGGAATTTAAGCTGCATTGCTATTAAGGATTAAACTGAAAGGCATTTTAAAGCCATGTATTAAAAGCCATCTTGTAAAACAGTATGGGCCACAATTCAATGGTTTTTTTCAAAGTACACCAGGCTGTACTAATTAGTCTTATGAACTTAGAGCATCTGTAATTCTGCCTCTCAATTTGACATTTATACACAAATTAAAATCTTGAGCATGTCACATCTGCAATTGCATCTGTTACGTAGTTGCCCAAATAAATGATTAGAAAACCTGCCTTTTTTAATATGCCATTTTAACATTTTAGTCTTTACTTACTAACAAGAGGGACACAAAGTTAGGTACACAAACTTCCCTTCAATGTTTGTGAGCTACAAAATGGAATGCAATGCTCAAAAGGGAAAGCTGCTGTTCTTGAGCTCTGAGGCTGCCAGGAGGGCTGCATTAAATGCCATGAATAGGCTACAAGTCATGACACCTTCCCTCCAGAATTCTGGCAAGTTTAAATGAAACCTGTGGATGCATCGTTCCATTTTTCCAATCAGATATACGCAAAGTTGGAAGCGGTTTCACACGGATTTTCTAACCTCTTCTGGGGCTCTCATGATTGAAGAGGATGCCGTTCACAGCAAAGAGGTTGTAGGCTTCTCTGAAGTTCACCACAATCCAGTAGGCATACAGTTTTGCTGCCCCTGTAAAAATAATTTTGAAACATTATTGTATAAATGCTTGGCTCATACACAGTTCAGACACACACACACACACAAGCCTCTGTCACATGCAGGGTGAAGTCTACATTTCAACAGCAGAGTGTTTTAGCATTTGGTTAATTCCCTGTATGTGTCAACTTTCATATAGAAAAAAAGTTCAGCCCAATAAACAGCAGCTGAATGGGAAAATACTCATATTCTGTGCAGCATCTGAACTGGCCAGGAAACATCAGGGCACTTTCTTACTTGTTTTCTTATGCACACTCAAGCACAGTGGTTTTTTCTTTTACAATATAATTAACACGGTCAGAGCGTGTGAAATATGCCACTGTAGTGACCTCTGTAAATTAAAATAAACCCCAAAACCAAAACAAAACCAAAATTACTTTGGAGAAATAAAAGTGAAAATCTGGTGCCTTAACACTCAAATTGATTTGAAACTTTATCACCCAAGTCCTCCATGCCCATTGCTTTAATAAGTGTTTCAAATTTCATATGAATTCACGAAGGAAGAGGAGAGCACTTGGGAGTCTTTCATTTAGGCAACAAAAAATATGAAACCTTATCATTTCAGTAGTACCTCACAAGCCTTTGTGAAGGAAGAGTCACCCAACCCCCCCTTCTTCAAGAGCCCTTCACCTCTGAGCTGAATGAACAAGGTCTTGTGAAGTGAGATGCTAATTTCCAACCCCCAGGCAATGGCAGCAAATACTTTTTATATAGTAATTCATAAAGGTATGCCTCTCGACATGTCTAGTCACTTTAGCTCTATCATCATTCTAATCTCACACCCAAATGACTTCAGCCCTGAGACATGAGCAGGGAGAACAGACAGACAGACAGACACTACACACACACCATCAGCGCTCCTCACCGTAAGGCGATCTTGGGTAAAAAGGGGTGGTCTCCTTTTGCGGGATTTCTTGCACTTTTCCAAAAAGTTCACTGGTGGAGGCTTGGTAAAACTTCACAGAGTTGATAAGGCCACAGGTCTTAATAGCATCTAGGAGCCGTAGGGTGCCAACCCCATCAACGTCAGCAGTATATTCTGCTAGGTCGAAAGAAATCTTGGGGAGAGAAAGAAATAAAAACCCACCAATTTTACTAGGGGAACCAGAACATGCCGTGATCATGTACAACCAAACAAAGCAATACATCACTTGCCACAGACCATCTAGACACTTTTGTACAGAGTAGATGCTCAGTTTACAAAAGTACCCTCAAAGGATTTCTAAGAATAAATAAGTAGTTCCATAAATAGCCAAACCAAAAGAGTGGTGTTCCCTGGGATTATTTTCCCACGTGAAGTAAGGGGTAAGCCTCCCCATGATGGGAGCATTATAAGGCACTCTCTCATTTCCACAGCTGCCAATTTCCACAACACTCACTTGGGCTCAATATCTTTGACACACTTGAATTTGGTTATAATTGCCCAAAATACATTTTTAAAAAGTAATAGAACAGGGAGCATGACAGCATAAACATGTATAAACCCTGCTCCCCCTCCCCCCCCAAACTTTGAACAAGGTCCAAGGTTTTGCAATTTAAACAGACATCAAAGTTCAGAGAAGAGTGGAAATACCTGCTATCAGATAAGATTCCCAACACCACCTGACCAAGGTGTACCAGAGCTGTGGCTTTTGCACGGAACTTAGGGGGATCATGAAGTGTGATGGCAAAGGGTGGAGGTATCCAAAAGAAAACTTAAATCTCCAGGTCACACATTCATCAAAGTACTTTAATAAACTCATGCCCACCGGTGGGCCAAGATTCCTTTTTCTCTCCCCACTCCAGGATTTGTAGTTATCTTTATAATGAGCTTGTCTTGTAGCCTATGCCACGAACAGTGCTCAAATCTAAGGTTTCAGAGTGTTTCAAAAATACATTAATTCTTTTATTTGCAGTTACAGAAGCAAAAAACCCAAAAAACCTGGGAAAAGAGGTCTGTTGTGACCACCCCAATCTGCAGACAGGAGAAAACATGCTCAGAAGGGAGCTCACTCTTTGTTTGGTGGTACAGGCTGTATTTTTGGATGTTCCAGCAACATCCAAAATGTTCTTTTGGACTCTGAAGAACTTCTTCCCACCAGTGCCCATCCCAGAGGCGCGTTCCTCCTTCCTTTTACATCCTCTCTCCAACACAGGGATTTTGTTTATGCCAGTTTTTGAAAAAGCGTTCCCTGTTTATGCTGCCAATGTTATAAAAAGTAAAGGGGAATGGGCTTTTAGAGCAGTCTCCTTCATGGCCCTGATCCAAAGAATTATTCTATGTCCCCTCTGGCTGATTCAGACTGATAGCCCTGTAGTCATTTCTCCTGTTAAGCCACTTCCCCTATTCAGTAACCACTGGAGGTTTAAGGCTTATTTACACAGCAGATGGAAAAAAAATTGATTAATTTGACTTTTCACTTACGGTTAATTTAATACAGGTATGAAATGATCTAAATTACTGTGCTCCAAAATAAAAAGGTTCACACACAGTTCTGACCTGAAATAGGTAAAGATATGAACTAAACAAAACCTTGCTTTTTCTTTTTTTTCACCAAAAGAGAAAAAAAAAACACAAAAGGAAACCTGATACTTGGTCTTGTTAACCTGGTATGACCCAGATGAAATGGAGCACTCATCTACCAAGAAGGGCTGTGCGTTTTTTGTTTTAATCCATTTGGCACAAAGATGAGAGCTACTTAAGGTCTCTCAACTGCAGTGTCAGATGCTTAGGAAAGCATCTTAATGAGTAGATGGTACAGTCAATAATGTACTAACAAACATAAATTGGTGCGCTAGCCATATGTCCCAGCTCTCCAATGAAAGGCAAAACACACTAACTGTAGCAGAACAAGGAATTTACCTATATTAAGGTATTGTTTCTAACAAATAACCTGCTAAAAACATCACCCTGAAATGCAAATCATTGCTTCCATATTCCACTACAAAGTAACTGAGGCAGTCTAGGAGATCCCAGATCATAAAACCTCTTAACCAGAGGGAGCAATGAGGCCACAGCAGCAGCACTGGGAACTCTGGCTGGTGTAGAGACCAGTTTCACAAGAGATGGTTTTCCCTATTGCCTGATGAATGACTTCAGTTTTCACCTTCAGAAAACACTCCCTGGGGTGTGAGGTAATTGTGCCCCCACGATTACTGGGTCTGAATGTCCCCAAGCAGAAACCAGTAGTTTTGTGTCTGTTTTGTAATGCAAACTGCTGTTCAACAGGGTCAGGACTCAGACCACTAAATCCATTTCATTTTGGAGTGTAGGTTTCACAAAAATGGCATTCAGGAAAATTTTTAAAACACAAAAAATTCTGGACTGTTAAGAGACCCTGTGGAATGTAGGGGCAGTAACATTGCAAATACAGATAAAAGCAATCCAAATTTTAATTTGATTCTAATTCAAAGTTAAAAATGTAAAAGCGTTTTATAAAATACTAGATCAATTAAGTAGTTAAAAATAAATCAGGGCAGAGCAGGAAAGGTGATAACTTATCCCTTATGACATAATTCCCCTCTCCTTATATACATTATTTTGTGCAAGACTAGCAGCAAGACTGGAGTTCAAAAAAAAAAAAAAATTAAAAAAACCAAAAGCAGGGACTTCATTAAGAGGGATGTGCAAGAGAGAACAACATGCAAGCATAACCCAAAAAAAAAGGACTGAGTTATAGAAACCAATATAGAATCAGATTCACTAGATGTTACTATTACAAATAATCTTCACTGAGCTCAGTGGGACTACCTGAAAGAGTAAAAACTTCACGGACATTATTGTAAAGGTAGGTGTATAAAGGCTAAAACCAAGTCATAGTTTAACAAAGACTAAACATTTTTCCAGTGGGGAAAAAAGAGTTTAGCTAATATCTACAGATGAGAGTTTTCAAACCGCCTAATTTATGACAACTTTCTTGAGTGCCTGAATTAGGCACACTATTGTGTATTCCTGTACACAATAAAGACAGTGGTGGGTCAGAGCAGAAAACCTAACAGAGATGCTCTTGATTATGCTTTGGAGAAACTAATTACACACTCATCTTGTAATTTAGCTACCTAAGATAGATGCTCCATTCTTTCCCCAAAAATCCAAAACTATCTGTTACTCTCAACCACGTAAAGCAAGACCTGCAACGACAACTTGTTTCCAAGGAAACATGGAGTTTTTGTAATGACTGGAAAAGAAGTTTCTTTACCTGGCAGAAACTTTAAATCTGAAAGTTTTCTCAAAGAGTATTGAAGAGTATGGATCCAGTACTTCTTCCCCCTCTTTGGACAGATTTTGTGCCAAAGGGAAATCATGACATACCAACAAACCAGAAATTGTCTTCTTGGAACATACGAGTCTGAGTGACCTTGGCACTCACTTCCCACGTACAATGGAGACACCATGCTTTTGCAGTTGTCACTGTTGGTCTCTGGAGATACCGTAAAAGTATATTTTTCAGATATACCTATTTATTTCATTCAGTGGGTAGTGATAAGTGTGTCATTAAAAGCGGACAAAGAAAAATAAGGAGACACCTGGACAAAAGTACTTCACGTTCCAGGTTTTCAGGTTCTGAACACCCTGCAGAATCTCCTCAAAGAATACTAAAAAGCAAATGGAGTCCTTATGTACATGGAAATTCTGTATACTGAGTATCTTCATTGCTGGATTCATCCCTAATATAGTACATTTCAAATACATTCTTAGTCAAGACAAAATTTCCACATCAAGGTTTACCAGAGGATGATACAATTTTCATGAAAAAAGCATAGTTTCATTAGTTATAACATTTCTGCAAGCACAGGACACAAAATGAATACACTGTACCACATTATGTCTCTTCTTTCATGTGGCTACAATCAGAATGAGTTTTGTGAACTGGTTTCTACCTTTTGAATTTTAACTCCTGTGCTTGCCCCTCCCATTTATTTCTCTTTATAATCACCAGATTCAATCTCTACAAGATATCTGAATTTAATAGAGCAATGTTTTAAATATGATGTTTCCCAACTGATCATTCAAAACCAAGCTTAGCAAGGTCTTTAACAAGATTTAAAAGCTTACTGAAAATTATCTAAATGAAAACATATGGGTCTTACCCTCCACAAGACCACATTCCTATCATGTCTATCAACACTGTATACAAGACTGTAGACTTAATAATACTTGCTTCTGACTAATGTGTTGTTGTCAGCAATGGTGATATTCTGAAAGTTATCCATTTATTGCACACATAGTTTTGGCTTTATGAGACTCTTCATCTCTGCTTTGTCATTTGGAAGAATCCAACAGACAAGCTGTGATCATATTAACTGTAAGTTTTCAATTAAAAAAAAGCATATGCTAGCAAGATATGCTTCAATGCTCTACCTAAGGAATACAAATAATTATTTGAAATTTCATCTCTTCCTTACAGTCTTCTCAGTTTCAGAAGATGGGATTTCTGAAAGGCTGATGTTACAAGAGGGAAGATTATGTGAAGCCCCAGGAGGAAACAGGATAATATAAATGTAAATTACTATTCTTTCACTCTAAAAGGAGAGGTGGATAATCTAACTGTAACATCAATTTAAGCACTGTTGCGCTTTTGAAAAAACCTATGGTAGATTCTTTAGGTTTATCAAAGGAGAAGATATGTGTATCAGGTCACTGAGAAAGGTTTACACCTGAAAGGCAAATCACAAAGCAGAAAAACTGCTCAGAAATGTATCAAGTCTCACAAATTTCACAGTGGTTACTTTTCTGCATTCTTTAAAATCAATTCTGTTTGCTTTGAATATTCAGTGAGACTTCCACTGCCAATAAAAACCACTGGGATCACTTACATCATCTCAGTAAACAAGCAGCTCAATCCCTAGGAACAGGCATGTAAAGCGTAAGATTCTAGTTGCTAAATCTAATACAGACTATGGGCCAAGCATTCCTGTAAAGTCCTAACACACTGAAAAAAAATCCTAGGGATTTTAGGAAATATAAAGAATCTGGGGGAGCTGAGCTGTGTTAAGCGTATGGGAGAGAAAATGTTAAGGGGATGGGAAAGAAAGAGAATAGGACAATTCCTCTTCCCCCCAGCCTCTTAACTCATCATGAATGCTTGTCCTCTCACCCAATAAAAAAACTAGTTGAAACATACAAAATCCCCCAAACAATTATAGATTTTGCTATACAGAAAAATAATCAGTTCAATAGCTCTGAACTGCTTATTACTAAGCAATACTCTTGATATCTTACAGCCATATTCAATTTCTTAGCTAAACAGAAACAGATGAAAAAAGTAATTACTGAAATTTGAGATAAAATTAATATGCCTTTTGTAGATTTATCTTCTTTCCTATTTATTTCCCTGTTCTCTCATTAGCAAGACAGAAAAAAATAAAGTGATCTGTATAAAATTGGAGTGTTTGAACAACATGATTACAAGCAGAGAATTAGCACAGAAAAGATTTTATAAGTGGAAGCAGAAGTCAACATCGTTTCTTAAAATTTATGTTTCATTCACAATATTGCTGCAGCAAGAGAGCTTGGGCAACTTGGATTTTCAAGCTACTTGTGATGAAAAGGAATAAGCAGTGCAGTTGATAAAACGAATGCTTATTCTTCTACTTCTCTACCAGTGCTTACATTTTGATCCTCTGGTGGAGTTTCACAGTGGCTCTGTCACACTATGTACTGCAAGCTGTGTGACTGGAGAGACTTCTTGAAGTGGTTAAAACCTTGGCTTTGACATCAGTGGGCCAGCATCTCACCTTCACCTCTTAACTGTGAAGGCCCAAACCAAAGCACAAAAACTACTTTTGTGCTGTTTGGGGATTTTAAATGATCCTTGATGATCTTCAGGTTCTATAAAAACTTCCTTTGGGCAGCTGAAACACTCAATGATCAGGATCAAAAGGCCTCCTAACATATTCCACAGTGTATGTTCACATAGCAATTTCCCACGGTTTGTCTTGGGTAAGTCTTCCTTACAACTCTCCTCCTGATAAACTTCAAGTTCTTGATGCAAACCTGCTGAAATAATCTTTAAAGAGAGCTAGCTTGGCATTATTAAAACAGGTTCCATTTTTCCCCTCTTAGGAGCATAAACTACTACTTGCTTTTTGTTGGGGGGAAAAAGAGAAAAAATAAAATTAACCCAAAGCAGAGAATACGCATGGAGAAATACTCCCATGAGTAGCTAAAGTTTCATATTTATCTGGCCCCCTATCAGTAGGAGTTGAAAGTTGGATTCATTATTCAGTTTCTTTAGCAAGTGATTCCTCCCTGGCAAACTGCAGGTGCAGTAGTAAATTGAACTCTCGAGGTCATCATGTTCACCTTTGCCTCTAAAGCAGCCTGCTGGTTTATGTGTGACCAGCTAAGAGCTATAGAAGAACCACCAGCTCCCTACTACTTTCAAAATTTTGATGCCGCAATCCTTAAATTGGAATATCCATTCTCCATTTTAATAAAACAGTCTCCTACATCTTGTACAGTTGTCTTGACCATTGGATTCAAAGGTGTGTTTGGAACAGAACTCCAGTAGAGGTAATTCGCAAATTGTTTACTCTTCTGCTCATTACATAGCTACTGTAGTGAATCAAGAGAATTTAACAGACTGGATTAAAAGGGAGAGCCCAGAGACAGGTCAAAAGGAAATGGACACAAGTTGGAACATGTGAAATTACAATTAGATTTTAGGGAAAAAAAAAAAGAGTTCACAACATGGCTGGTCTCACATTGAAACAGGTTGTGCAGAGAAGCTGTGGCATCTCCATCCGTGGCATCTCCACCCTTGGAGATACTCAAAACTCAATCAGACATCACCCTGAGCCACCTGCTGTAAGCCAGTCCTGCTTTGTGAAAAGAGCTGGTCTAGATGACATTCAGTGACTGCTGCCAAACTCTGTTATTGCACAGTTTTAAGAAGAGAGGGAGATGGGATTACAGCAGTGTGTTTCAATCTTCCAAGATGTAGCAGCATTCAAGGAGCAGAAACTAGATGTACAGTGTGCAAGAATGAGGCCTGGCCTTGTAAAAAATCAGTGATTTCTACTGGAGGAGTAGAGAGCTGTTCACGGCAGCTTTTTGGAGACACACAGTTCAGCTTGCTATTCATCATATCTCCTCCACAGAAGAGCTTCAGATAGAGGAATGCTCAGATCTGATAGTAAAAAAAAAATACCAAAGTGGAGGAGGAAAAGGAGGAGGGATATCACAGTACATGAGATTCAGTATGGCCATAAACCTTTGTCACAAAAATGTAACCTCCCCATTAGTTTTGCTTATCTTCTCATCCACTTGTTATTAATTTGATGGAACTGGGGAGTTGTCAGGGTTATGTGATGCAAGGGATTTATCTTGCAGAACAATCTCTGACCCACTGTTCTAAGTCTTCAGTTTCAAATTACAGAGATTAGAAAAGAAGCTTTTTAAAAAGCAGCATTGATTCTTTATTCATTGTCAGCATGATTTTGTTCAGGGATAGCTTCAACAATACACATTCGCACCCAAACTTTTGAGCACATGCCACATGCAGCAAAGTCAGGATGGGTTTCAGTGTTTCAAGTATTGTAGCTTCAATAGCTAATGACATTGTAATACCCTAAAAGCTTTCCTACATACTGAAGTCCAGCTGTGCCAGAAGCTTTAAATGCTATTTAATAGAAAGGCAAAAAGGGGCAACTTGCAGAGTCACTAGAGAACATTCAAAGGGAGATGTAAAAAGATAGCCAATTCATTTTGCTTTATATGTACCAGGGGAATAGAGAGCTATGAATAACATCCATGCAGGGAATGCAGTCACTTCCAAAGAACTAGCACCATTCTGACTCACATATAAAGACATTAATTTAAAACATACAGGTTATTTAAAATTCTAACATGACAACTATACCATAGTTTTGGGTTTGTTTTTTTTTTACTTCTGAAGCCTTTTAAAAAATTTTCATCCTTGCTTCCTTGATGCTTTCAGAACACACTGAAAGCTGTTATTCACAGAAGTGATAAAAGCATCACCACAAACAAAAAAGACAAAGTAAAACAACACCTAGAATGAGCAACCAGACCTTCACCATCTATCTGCTTTATGATTTTAACAGATTTTCAATGGATGGCTAGATAGACATTGAATAAAGCAATAATTATTATGGCAGAGCTTTGTTAACAACAGTCTCTGCTCTCTTCGCCTTCCTGGCCAAAAAGACTGCAGAACACAGCTTAACACAATGGACGCCCCCAAATAATGACACAACTTCTGTACTGCCTAGAAGCTGAAATTAATCCAAAACTTTGCAAATTACTACACTGCCTGATTCTCTTGTACCTCCTGTTAATCCATAAGGTAAAACATCCCTAGGTTTATGGGGCTTCACAGGGATGCTCTGAGAAAAAAAACTCTTTAGATCAATGTGCATGTATTACTCATTAATGATACCATAAACCAAATTAGATAGATTGCCCATGAATATGGACCCTGACAGGTGCAGACACAGCCAAGTCACTGCAAGAAAACAAGTTACTATTTCACAGTGGAGCTGAGGTAATGCTGTCTGGAAGCACTCTTAAACCATGCAAGATAAAGCAACTTATCTTAGCTCTCTTTTATTGTCAGCTACTCAAAAATCAAATCACTCCATTCATCACAGCCTAAGGGCAGAGAGGTACCTCAGCTGTGACCACATGCGGCAGCCTGTGGTGCTTCAGTTGTGGAGGAGCTTTGAGAACAGGACTTCAGGGATACAAATGAGAATATAAGTTTTTGGTAAAATGAATAAGCATGTGCATACACACATGCACAGAGAAAAAAGCAATGACTTCTTGTCTCGGGCACAACAGGGAAATGGAATCACACATTCAAAAAATGTCTAGATGTGGCACCTGGGGACACATTTTAGTGGTGAAGATGGCAGTGTTAGATTAGTGCTTTGACTAGATCTTAGATGACTTTGCCAGCCTTAACAATGCCGTGATTCCATCTAGGGAACAACCTCTGCCTTGAAGTACCCAGGGAGGGGAGTTCACAACTCAGAGTCCAACACCTGCATCTGTGTGGCAAAAGAGTTCTGAGTACTCCATCTCAGAAGGCAAATGACGTCTGCACCATTTGTGTACTCAGTTTACTCTTAAAATAGTAAAAGTACCACAGAAACACATTTTCTAAATAAACAGTATCACTTCCTCGCCCACTCACTTTCCTCAGTAAGCCCATATTCTCCCCTTATTTGCCATCACTTACAATGCTTCTTAGTGTTACATCTCTACAGACCTAGTTCTACTTTCTGGTTTGCCATAAATCAACTAAAAAAACCACAACTCTTCTTTAGCTAGAATTCTTTCAGCATACCTCAGACTACTACAAAATTAATTCCCAAGCCTGTTTTTTTGGGGGTTTTTTTTGGGTTTTTTTTGTTTGTTTGTTTGTTTGTTTTTTCAATTTTATTGCATGTGCATTAAGAATCAAATTGGGATGGCTAATTGCATGGCACAAATTTGGATGGATATGTATGTACTAAAAAAAGTCATGCTCCCACAGCTGCCACCTTCTCTGTTCCTGCTCCGGTATTTCATCAGGAATGACTGGGAAAATGAACAAACATGCAACAGCATGTCAAGAAGTAAGTCACCAGGGTTGTTTGTTGTTTTTTTTTTCTTTTTTGAACAGGGCAAATAATTGCCTTTTCTTCCAATGCATAAGGTCATCTTCTATGAAATTTTACCCTGAAATTCAACTCAAAGAAAGGACAACAATTCCAAAACCCAGCAGCATTCTTTTCCTTTTACTTGTTCTTGGGAACAGCTACTTAAAGACACTTAAAAACATTCTTTAACTATATAAAAGAGTCTGAGGTTTACACTAGCCCTGAAAGAAAACCACTAAATCCTTCAAATTTATTAAAATTGCAACCAACAAACCAAAAAAAAACCACCCATACCCCTTGAAATGCTAAAGTGGGTGAACCCTAGCAGAGGAGCACTAATGCCCTTACCTGTAGTGCATGTACAGGCACTTCATATGATTAATTTCAAAATATTGGTATTAATAGCACCCACAAATACAGAGCTGATGATGGCTTTGTTGTGAATGATGTAATAAACTTGTAGAAACTGCTTTCAGTAAACTCAGTGTAGTAATTACATACCTCAAAAATGACTGTGATAGTTCTTCATTCTGTCTAGGAAGCTGCTGGAGTGGAATACCCTATTATTCCCACTTTTAGTGCTCAGATTTTAACATGGTTATAGCACTTTGGAAACCAGGAGCCTTATATCTTCTCCAGTTGCATCCTCTCAGGGAGAACACTGCTGTTTTCTGTGTGACAGTGAGCAATGTGAACTCCAAGGCGATCCCCCACATAAAATGCTCTACTTAATCAACTCATCTATCTTAAAAGGATGTGGGTGGCTGGTTAGGAAGAAACCTGTGTGACGAAATCTGAAAAAAAACATGTGTCTCAACAGGTATGTAGAGGTAAGGGGGCAAAGGCCAAGGGGCAGAGAGCTTAAAGGGATGAGACCTTCTGGTTAAACTTTATTGAACAAGCAGGATGGTACTCTCAGAAAATAAATCAGTCTGTTATTTTCTCTGCTAGTATTCCCTTTGCCCTACCTTATTCTTCCATTTATTATGGACTACTAAAGCCTCTTCACTACAACTCTTAGAAAACAAGGTATAGGCATAAATTTTAAAAGACAGCTTTGGCACTCATGAGCCATGGTGATCATAAATCAAAGCAGAACGTTGCAACTGATTTGTATACTGTAACCCACAACCCCAATCTCAGCCCTGTTTTTCACCTCTCTCTGGGGTTCTGACATAGAGAAAAGGACTAGGAATTATAGCTGCTCTTCACTTGAACATCAAGGTAAACCACTCATGAAAAAGGAATATGGTAGTCAATCAACTGCAAAAACCCAACAAGTTTATGAGTTTTCCCTCTCATCCCTAAGAACAAACACTATATTTCTTTATTGCCCTTGACTGTGCCCTAAAACAGCATTGCAGTTTTTGTCTCTAGCAGTGCTAGAAGTGACAAAAGACCACACCGACCTCTACAATGCAGTGCTTCTCTTCATCTGTACTGTAGCATGGCACTCGAGGTGCCAGTAAAGGCCCTCTCAGAGCAGCTTTGAGTAAGACTTGACTAATGTATAGAAAGCTCCATCAGCTTTCAAAATGAACTTGGCAGCCTCAGGATGAGGCATGTTGGAAAAGCAATGTGGAAGACAAGACCAAGTTGCCAAAATGTACTGAACAAGTCATTGGACATGATCAGTGGGAACATCAAATTTGACAAATAAGGTGAAGTCTGTAAAATTGTGAACAACTGCATTTTAGGTTTAAAAGAATATATAGCTCAGGCAGATGCCATGTCCCTATTGTATGCAAATATTTTATTTCAATTAGCACTTTTCAATCATGCTTTTTCTTTTCTGAATGACTCATGGATATCTCAGTCAAGAAATGGCAGGATCACAAGCACATGCCAACAGGGTGCATTTATCTCAAGAAGAGATAAATGTGGAAGGAGTCATGTAAATCTATCTCAGAATTTTTTTCAACCTGTGTTCCCTTCCAAACACATTTTCTCTACATGCCTACAAGCCTCTATAAAACAGCGTACTCAGTTTCCGTGCCCTTCCAAGCAAGCCAGTATTCACAAGTATATAATTGGAACTAAAAAAATTGTGTTTCTAGAGCTTGTCCATCAGGCAAGAAAAAAAAAAATCAAGTTCAGTCTGTAAGTTTTATCACACAGTATTAAGCCAAAGAAGATGTCATTGTACTAACTTGCCCACAAAATGCACACACAAAAAGGGGAACTCTTTACAGCTTCTACAGGCCACTGAGAGAGCCCTGCTGCACAGGTCATTATAAGCAGTGATTATCCATGAGGGAAACGTGCTGAATAGCTGTGAAGTACGGCTGGATGAAAAGACACCGCCAGTTAAGATCTGTGATTGCACATAACCCCGACATCAGCTAAGAACGCTACGTCTCGAGGCTGCAGTAGGAGTTTTAGCTAATTTCCAGTGTGCTGACCCCAAGCTGCTCCGGGGCTCTGAGCATCCTCACCCGGGACACAAAAAGTTCTGTCAAGGAACCACAAAACATTGGGAGAAACCCACTGGTGCTGCCTGTTTGCCAGAGAAGCAGAGGAAATTTCTAAAGTGTCATATGGGAGTTTGGAAACATTAGTTAATTTTTGATCCTGCATCACCAGTATACCAAAGAAGCAGTGCTGGGAAGGCTGAAAAATGTAAGTAGTGAATGGTGGTGAAAAATTCTATAATTGGTAAAAAATTAAAAAGCTTCGGCACGAAAGCAAAACTTCAGCAAGTGCTTCACTTTCCACTCCTATAGATTTTAACACCTCTCATGTTGCAAGAGTACTCTCTCCACACACAAATTTAAGCTGCTATTAACTGCAGTTCCATCTGAAAGCGTGTATTTTTCATACCAGTTAGGTTCTAGGCAGTAATCCCTTTCTCAGAAACTGAAAGATTTAAATGTAGTCATCACTGCTAAGTGCACTAGTCAGGCATGTATCATGTTCTCAGAAGTACAAAGAGTACTCAAGGGTGAAAGTTTTTTATGATAATGTATGATTTCTGCCTTAAATACAGAACTGCCATTATATAATTTTAGCATTTTGCCAACCTTTCTTTTTTTTTTTTTAAACAGGAGTAGGAGGGAGAAATAAGGAGGTTGAATGGAACTGGAACAGTACTGTTTGTACCCTGGTGAATATTAGGGAAATGATAAATGATCCCTAGGCACACAGACTGATTTATGCAATAAAAAATAAAATACCGTAGGGTGGAGCCTTCGTGTGAAAATCTCATCCTTGGACAGCTAAAAGGTATGAAATGCACCTAAGTGTCTCAAACCCCTCAGGGTTGCAATTAACTCATGATAACCACACCCTCAAGAACAGTCTTCTTTGCTCCTCTATGGGGTGGGAGGAAAAGGAAAGGGAAAGAGGTGTATTTCTGAGTTTGACAAATGAAAGATTGATAGTTTACATTAGTGAACCCTTTGAAAATCAAACTGTTAAGATTTCTTAATTTTTGCTAATTAACAGCATAAGTAAAGGGATGCCACGTCTCATGTCAGTATGATAAAGGAAAAAACAGGTAAAGAAAAACCAATAAGGCAAATACACATAAAAAAAATCCACATATGTGCGTAAGTCAAACTTGTTAATAACTTGAAGTCAATACAGTAATGGGATTAATAAACACAACAAATGTAATTAAACCTCATTCTGCGAAGGCTATTACTCAGAAAATTCAAATAAACTGTGCTATCCCTAAACCAGCAACATGGCTTGACAATCCCTTCCGCATGCAACTACAAATTTCTTTTTCTGTTTCTAGCGCTAAAAGACATCATTCAAGAACACTGAATCTGTATTACACTGAATTACACACTCTGTATTATCTTGTAAAAGTCTGAACTCTTCCTAGAAAATTAAGGGGATAATGCTAGCAAGTGTTCTATCGAGAAAAAAAGTGAGAATCAAACCATCCTAGATTTCTTAGCTATACTGGTCATACAGACAAACCTCAGATTGGCTAACATATATCCAACTCAAACTAATTGGTATCTACTTACATCTTTGGTGTATGGAAATGAGGAGGCATGTTTTTTTTCTACAAGCTTGCCAAATTAATGGAGAAAACAGCTACTATGCTTGTAAAGTACAGCGATGTGTCAGCCTAGTAATATATTTAGAGGGCATTTTTACCCTGCAGAAAGAGGAAATAAACAATGAATTTTCTTCCTGAGGTGAGAGAGCGCAGAGATACTCGATTCCCTTTACTGAACTGATACTGCTGGCTCTCAGCACAACAAGAGCAAATACTGTGCAATGTAGCAGCACAGGAACTTACCCTATGCAGGTTTGAGATCTAATTAGATGCCGTACCAAGATTACAGCAATCTGATCCTAGGAGTCTTGTATATCCCGAACATTGCCCCAAGACTTTAGCTCCCATCGACATTTAACAACAACTAACACTTTTGAAATTATAGCTTCCCACAAAATTCCGAATTCAAACTCTGTCTGATTAAGGTATTTGTATGAAATTCATTATCTGGAAAATTAGCATGGTCATTAAATTGTATGTAAAGACATTTCAGCACACAGTGGAGCAAATATACACTGCATCTCAGAAGTCTGTTTCAAATATTTATTATTTTCTTCTTCCCCAGAAATCGTTAAACTGAAGCTGTTTAAGGAACAGATGTGATGCAACAGCTGCTCTAAAATGCACATCCTTAACAGTACAAAGTTTAGTTCAGATTAATTCTTTGTCTCTTTAAAATCCGCAAATTCATCCTCGAAATCTCTCTCATCTGAAAATTATTCTGCCTGCATTAGGAATTCTCACCTAACCTTAAAAATACAGAAAATTTTACAGTTCAAGACAGCAAAGGAGGGGATAAAAATTTTTTAGCTGTCACATTATTTTTCTCACATTTCTCTTTGTTATTCATCAAATCCTTGAATGAAGTCTTTCACTGTAGCTGAACTATGACTTCATGATGTTTCTTCTATTGTTACAAGAGGGAATGACTGCCTCAGCAAGGAGGGGCTGAGCTTTTAAAATGAAATAGGTATTTCTTAACACAATGAGTCTACAGTTCATCCATCATCCATTCACAGCCCTGTCTAAATGCGGAAAAAATGTGATGTGCTCTATGGTAAAGATGAACTAAAAATTTCACAGCTGGCAAGCCCAAGGTACTGTTTTCTCAGTAAAGACTAAGGCCACATACAGAGAAACTGACTGATGGCTCACCAGGTTTTTTTTGCCTTTCTCACTTTACTGCCTCAGTCTTGAACTTTATAGAAACCTGTTAAGTACAGGAATTCAATTTTTATTGTTTGATTTTTTTCTTTTTCTTCAAAACTGTATCAAAATATCCACAGAATCACAGAACAAGATGAGTTAGAAGGGACCCACAAGGATCATCGACTCCAACACCCAGCCCTGCACAGCACCATACCCAAGAGTCACACCAATTCCTACATTTAAAATTGGGGTTTGGAATTAACTTAAGATATTCCAGTATAGTTTAAAAAAAGTATTAATCTGCGCTTACTACAAAATTCCAGTTATGATGTATGTAAATGTATTTCATATCCCTTTCTTTGCAATCTGAGGGAACATTTCTATTTTTTGAACAAAAGACTGCAGATATTATCTTTGATAAACAGCTCCAAACCTGCCAGCATGTTGTCCAGACTGCAACTCATCTTTCAAAGTCTATATTTATATGCAATATGCTATGGAACAATAGGTCAACAAGCTATCTGTCTTATTCTTTATGTGTCTTTATCTGCAGGCTTTTACTGAAAAACAAATAAATGATGTAAATATAAACAACCTCAGCTTAACTAGAGCTAATTTTGAACCTCAAGTGCATACACAGGTTGAACAAAGTTGAGAAGTTCCCCATAGACACAGGGTTTCATCCAGGGGGAGCTGATGGTTGGGTCAGGGTCCAAGTTCATGAGAATTCACCTTTCTAGGGAGAACACCATCACCAAAAAATGTGGCATACGCTGTCATGATATCACATATGATCATAAAAGCTCAAGCACATACAATTGGTGTTCTGTATTTTCAAACTGCTGCTGTAACCTGCCCTCCCAAACCCATAACCCGCCCCCAAGTCAGAGAAATTAGTCAATCTGGATTCAAAGCCTGGAGTCATTAGATCACGTTTTGGCAGAACCTCACACCCCAAAAGCTGGCTGGGCACACAACCAGCACTATGCATTGGCAGGATACTGCCAGCCACGTTTCAGAAACTCAGTGGTGAGAGTAAGAATCCTGTACATAAGTGGGCTATGAAAAATGCATACAGCTACACGAGCAGCAGGAGTACTTTCTGGAATGCATGCAACCTCACCATATCAATTCACACACTGAAAAAAATCTTAATTGCACAGCGATTAAGGAGCTCCTCCACACTAGGCTAAGGAGAACCATCAGATGCCTTGAACTGCAACATACACCCCAGAGAGGCTGGAAATAGGACTATAGCAAGGGCTTTATTAATAGGTATGAAATGGGCAAATTCCACATGACTTTACCCTTCCATGCCTCAAAAAACAGTCTTTCCTATTGCTTCATTCAAGTCCTGAGAATTAAGAAAATATAATGCCATAATGTTTCACACTAGTCTGTCTTGGCAGCCTATTGCATTCTGGCTGTAGAAGTGTCTGCTTTCGAACCCTAAGCCCTCGCAGCAATTATCCTGCCCTCAGACTAAACCTACAGAGCATATTTCAAAAGAAGTTACATCTAAACAGAGGGAATTCAACAGTGATCAATGTTCAACAGGCCTCGGTGGCAATAAACTATTTACTGCCTTAACCTTTTAAGTTTGCACAAGCGAAGCGCCCGAGAACCCTGTGATGAATTAGCTGAAGTGTTTGGTTGTGAGCAGAGCAGCCGCTGCTTCAAATCATCTGTCCAGCAACACCGCCCGCCTCGCAGTCCTGCAAACAACAGCCGCCTGCCAGAGCCAGGGCCTTCTCGTCTCTTCTGGGGTTCCACTGCCCAGACGTGGTTTCTGCCAACTTTTACTATGCCCACCATCCCTAATGGAGTAACTTTGGAAAATAAAGCACATCAAAAAGCTGGGCATGATCCTAATTGTCTTTTTTACTACCCGCTTGATTATTACCTTACAGAAGACGTACCATAGAGAGGACATCAGAGTGCACTCAGCACACTCGAGGCTGCAGTAGCTGATTTAGATCTGCTTCTCCCTTCTTGCAAGATTGCCAAAATAAATTGAAAGCGAAAAAAATCACGCCTATTGCATTAGTGTTGTTGTCACCAAGGTTTTCCCAGCACCACGCTGCTGAAATACAGTAAGAGAAAATAATCCATTACAGATGGCTGAAGACACCTAAGCCTTGGCAAAGTACTTTTGGAAAGGCTGTCCTTACAGAAGTTAAGAATTAGTTTTTATAAATTTCAAATGGAATTACTTTGCCTGTAACTTAAATGCAAGACTAGCTCTTTTATTGTAGTTGTCTTGGTAATTCTGGGATTGTTAGGATAGGCTTTTAAAACCAGTGAGACCTCTGTAGGTCTTCTGTTTTTACAGTTTCAGAAGCACTTGATTTCTAGCACCATTACCTGGAAATAAACCAGGTGATTGCCACCTTGTCTTGTTGAAACATCTTAAGATGTGTTTTTCTCTTTATGTAGATATACGTATGTGAAATCTGTAGGCTAAGATACTACATATACATACTACAGTTAATTCAGGTTTTCTAAATAATAAGGAAATTTAAAATCAGTTTTGTGGTTTGATTTTCCATATAAAATTTGGAGATACAATTTTAATTTTTAACTTAATTTCTAAAGGAAACAGGATTGTTTGTTTTGTTGGGGTTTTTTTTGTTAAACGCTACTTCAGTGTGTATAACTCAAATGCTTTAGTATGAAATGTGCTAGTGTAAGAATCTGAAAGCTAAACCAGAGACACCAATAACAGCTTAATTTCATACAGAGCAAAACATAAAAACATAGCTGGTATTATTTAAGCCTGTGGGTGATCAACTGAGAGAAGCATCAGCTATTCTGCCTGATACATGCATAAATCCAAGGAAAACATGATTACTGCAGAAGCAGCACATGTTTTGGTTGCTGTATTCACTATCTTCATAAGCAACAATTATACACATATAGTCAATGCTACTTAGAACTCTCCTTTTTCTAGTATAACAAAGTCCCACATAACACAGGCCATATGACTTCACTCAGTGATTCTTATATCAAGCTGTATAAATAGCTAGTAGTTATTTATATCTCTTAGGCAAGCATCCAATCTTGATTTAAGGACTGCAAGTAATGGAGAATCTTTCACTTCCTTTGGTAAGCCGCTCAAATGCTAATTGTTCTCACTTGAAAAAAAATTTGCACCTCTTCTCTAGTTTGAATTTGTTTAACTTTAGTTTTCAGCACTGGTTCTCTGCATAATTGCCTGTGAGGGTAAGCACCCACTAATACCAAACATCTTACTCCCAGTGTGAGCAGGATTAAATAGCTGCTTCACATTTGCTTTAATGAGGTAACTCTAGTGGTCTCCTAATATCATTTACCAGCAAGACTGTTTCCCAGGCCTAGAATCACTTTTGTCTTTGCTCTGAGTTGTTTCCTACTCTCAGCGTGTTCTGGAAAGTGGAAGACCTGAGGTGCTCTCATATTAGGTTATATAAGCAATATTGAGTCCTTGTTTCTACTCAGTAGCATCCTGTCAGGGTATCAGCTTTACTGCTTTTCTGGCATGACACTGCTTTGTGTATAGCCCAGCACTCACTGCAACTTCCAAATTCTTCTGCAGCTCCTACTCTCCAGCACACCAAACCAAACCTTTTCCCCTCCTTTGATGTGACTAAACTGCTTTCAGAGACAGAAATACCCAGTCCTGCAGAGGGGGGAGCTTGGCTAAGGCATCTGCTGGACCCTAAATAGCTCCTCACAGAGACACCTTGGGTTCACATTCCCAAAACCTTTTCTTAGACTAAAAACTGTGTCTTACCCAGTGCACTTGCCTTTCTCAACCCATCACAAGAGGTATTAAACCAGTTTGATTAAACCTTTATTTAACTTAAGAACTTAGAAACAGCAATTTATTCTATCTGCAAACTGAAAAGCAGCTCAAAAGTTTATAGCAAGTTACTAAGGAAAAAACCACTAGATTTGTGAGTGACCAATCTATTTGGAAGCCTGATAACCTGTTTGCAAAGAAAAAGATAAAAACAGGGTATCTCACATCTCAGAGTATGTGAGAGTGAAGAAATAGGAAGTGTCTCAGCATTATGCTATAATTCCACCTTATTTCAAATAAGTAGTTTCTTTGATGACACCAGAAAATATTCAGAGAGATGGCTAATGATTCCTCAGCAAACACCTTTAAAAAAAAAAAGTTATAAGGCTTTCCAGTTGTGAGTATGGGGAATGGGAAGGTCCGGTAAATGAAACTACAAATGTTGTTTCTCTAGGGTTTCCAGGAGGGAAATTGGGTAACTTGAAGTAATGTATTCCTGTGTTTTATTTAATCAAATGATATGAATGGGAAACTTCATTGTTCGTTTAGACTTGTGACCTGACCAGATCTTTTCAAAAGGCAGTTCCTACACTGTAACTCTGCGTTAAAGACAAGTGTACACTGGTGCCTGGAAAACCTCAGAAAATGTTCCTTGAGCTCAGGACGTCGGGAGGTACCACACAGCAGCAGAGACTTACACAGCTGCAGATGGAAAGTCCAATTTCCAGATGGTCATGACCCCCTCTATGGCACAGATCTTGAGCAGAAGTCAAAGGTACATCACCGTAGCCACCGGAGCTTTCCTTCCTGCAGTGCCACACAAAAGCTGTGAGACAGAGCTGTGCCTGTCATCCTTGCTGTGCCTCCCAAAAAAGGCAAATTTGACATAAATAAGACCCTAGCAAAGACATCTGCATCAGACTAACGTCTCTTTCTGGCTCTGCTGGCATAAAATAATCATCCATTCACAAGCAGAAGCACTTTCAAACCTCTGGAGCTGATTTGCCAGATTAAGCTGCAATGATGAAGATGGCTTACCTTCGTCGTCATCTTTATTGAATTAGTGACCTCATGTGGATTGATCCAAAATGAAAGCAGGGGAAAAAAAATCTCCTAGATGAAGCAGACAAGATGACCCTCCCTCCCAGGCTTGTGTCATAAAGTTACACTCCTGAATTTATCTCCTGAGTCACATCACAAAACCCCTCCATCTAGGGTCAAAAGGGAAAAGTACATGAACAGCCCTGAAGCTCCTGAACTTCATGAAGTTTGCCACAATGCCTTATAAGACCAAAACGTTCACTAAATCTACCCAAAATCCTGTTTAAGCAAGTCAAGTTTTACTATGGTTCACATCAAGTCTTCTGTGTCGATTCCAATTTCATTTGCAGAGAGGAACACACTGGAAGTAGCTCTTTTTACACTGTAAGGCTGTCATTCGGTAATTTGAAAGCAAATTAAAGGTTTTCCCAAGCACAAGACACCTCCCTCTTGCACTGATTTCACTTGCATTAGTTTCGTTGCTTCCGTGTCTCTGCCAACATCACAGGATATGCTTTTTGCTAAACTTTATTACAACAGTTTAGTGATTTACCACTCCCCACAAAAGGGAAAAAAAGGAGTGTTTGAAGGCATCATGAGATGCACTTATTTTCTGAGTTAATGAGAGGAAAGAGCCCCCCCTAAAGAGGGACAGCCATCTGAGTTTTTTGAGAAAGGGAAAATAAGTCATAAGGAATGCTCCTTTGGCTCATTTTGAGACTAAGCATTGTAGGAGTGAAATAATAAAAAATTTGTTTTCTCCTTGTTGGCTTTTTCTCTCTGGCATGAAGGGATCTGGAGAACACAAATGAAGTAAACTTTGTAATTTCTGTAATGTGCCCAAAAAGCATTAAAGCTATTGTTTTATATATTTATATACACACAGAGGGCTTTAATTCTAATACACAGAAAGCAACAACACACCTCCTTTGGGGTACATGATAGAATAAACCCTAGGTAGAATGTACAGACACACACACACATATTTGCATTCACATGTGATCACACTAGCATCTCACAAACACGTCCACATTTGTCATATTCTGACATCTGCATAAGTAAAATAATTAATCTGTGTGAATCTGCCAAAAATTATTTTAAAGATTTTTCAGTAGTGTTGTCTACCAATTTTTCACAATGTCTTCCCAGGTTAAATAGGAAAACAAATGTGTTAACAGTAATTTTTTCAAGCCATAATATGCATTGAAAAATACAGAATACATACTGGACCTTAAACTACATCATACTGGATTTAAACTACATCATCTAATGGAAAACTTTAATAAACTAATTCACAGGGTTTTTTTCACATCCTTCTTAAAAAATACAATTTCAATTAATGGCAATTAGCCTCTAACTATTAGAGCATTTTCTTCAGGAAGGAATCTCTTTCCACAAATAAACCAAAGGGAGGGGGGAGAATCAGACTTGACATACAAGTTTCCACAAGTTGTATCAACATCCAATATCAGCTTTGGGCTTTAAATATAGAGATATCTAAGAATACGTAATGACTGTGCTCCAAAGCAGCAGCAGGCAGCTTCCATTAGCTCAGAGAAAATAAGAGCATCTCTACATACATTCAAACACCCTTTCTGGCACTACAAGACAGGAAAAACACATTATGTGATGAGTAGGAGTTTAATTGCTCCAGTGCTTTGACTTGACCTGTATAAATACAACTTGTATTGTCATATGTAGTGTGAACAATAATTTGTAAAGAGTTTCCTAAGCTATATTAGGAAAGAACATTACACATTAATAGGCAAGCTAGGCTATACATATCAAAGGAAAAAAGAGAGTAATTTGTCACTTTCCAACAGGTGCTGAAAGCCAAACAACAGAGTGATACCTGCTGTACTCTGAAACATGCCCATTTTCCTCAAGCAATACCTGTTTCCCTGAAGAGCCCACCCCAGTTCTCCCAAGGGGTAAAGCCCCCCATTGCAAAGATGAGAATGCAGTGTAGCAGTCCAGTACAGGCACCTGCTGACCTGTTCTTCCTTTGAAACACCACGTGAAGATCATCCAAGCCTCAGCCAAAATCCTGCATCCCACAGAAAAGTCAAAAGAGGAACATAAAGTACCTGAGGTTTGTATTTTATAGCACAAGCTCATGGAAGTCTCCTTTTGTTCTCTCAATATCTGCAGAGACCCTTGGCTTTTCAACTGTGTATGTAAGTATCACTTTTCTTTGCTTGATGCAAAGACACACTGTTTTGGTTGACATATACCAAGATTTTAAATATACAGCCTTGGAGGTCATAAAATTTGGCAGCAGCTATTCTCACAGTGTTATGGTAAGCCCCAGTACTCATATGTCAGGTACACTGTTAACACCATTTCTCACAAAACAGTTCCAACATTAACCTGAAAATGTGAAGAATAAAGGAAGGCACAGAAATGGAATATCTGGCAAACTTTAGTAGAGGAGAAAAGTGCATGCTGACTGAGCCATTTATAGGCACATTTTCCTTCACTGCAAGATGAGAAAACAGTGCTTCAGGGATGCCTTTAAAAAGATTTTTTTTTTTTTTTCCCCTGAACTGCCTGCTTTTCTGAAGCCTTAAAGTGAAGGTTGCTACTCTGACCCTCTGGCAGCGCTGATGCTCACAGAGAAAGGAGCTGAGGCGTGGATGCCACGGTACAAAATGCTTGCAGCAGGAGGCCTGATCCAAAGTTTGGGGAAGCCAAGAGAAGTCTTGCTCCCGACCTCATGGCTTGTTGGATCAGGCCCAGGGAGTGCACGAGTGAACAGCCTGTTCCACTGGCTCAAGGCACAGAGGGGAAGCTGCGCACACATAAAGTAGCACTGTGATATGGCTGCAAAAAGCCCAGGAATAACCACAGGAGAAGTTACTTCAAGAAATGGTAAAGAAGGAGCTTTGTCCTGAGGTTCTGGGAAGATTTCTGACACTGAAGTAATTGCTGTATTTTAAGCAATAAACCACTGTGTAACTGTTACCGTATCTACAGCAAATGCTATAAGACACTTATTTTTTGTGCTTGGCCGTAATCTGCAACACATTCTACAACTGCATGGGGAAAAATAACTGCTTAACACTTATTTGAGGGCATGTGTGTACTCCGAAGCTTTAAAAAGCTGTGTTTTTTATGGTTTCTAGAGCACAGGAAGAAAGCACTGACAAAGGTTTTGCATTTTTTCAGTGTTTCCATTAAAAAAAAAAAAAAAAAAGGAAAGAGAAGCACATTCATCGAGGGGCTCTGCGTGAGCTTGCAGCAGTGAGAACTACCACAGCGATCCAGATGGAAAATGCATCTCGGTCTCCATGCTGCTCTTACAGGTTTTGACTTGCTGAAGGTGGGTGGGCAGAACTTGGAGAATTTGGCACCTGCATGACCAGAGTCTGTAAAGTTAGCAATTTGGCTATACTGGTGATGAGGAATGTTGAATAACATTGTGACCAAAATCAACTGCCTAGGTCAGGCACATACACGTGCAGCTTTTTCCTATATTCTGTACATTCTATGTGGTTTCTAAGGGGTCCAAATACCAGAGGAAATAAGTGCTTATCTGTCAAAGAGTCAGGAAAACAGAACAACAAAGGTGGAAGGGATTTAAAAAAATTCTTTTGCTGTCCTACCCCCAACTGAGAAGAGCTTGGTGCTTCCTCTCACTCCCAGCTGTTCCTAGTGCATTTGGCTTTAATCAGGTGCAGGGCAGGAACTCAACATCCTGTTGCCTTGCTCTGATTAGGAGGAGTCAAATTCTACAAATTGGCAGATTTCTTCTTTTAGTGTTCCTTATTTGATGAATCATTTGTTGTAAAGTATTTGGAAAGGGCCATTACAGAGGCAGTGGACCCAGCTTGTTGCTGCTTCCAAGTCTATTTATAACTGCAGCTCTTAAGGAGTTTCAGCAGACTGCAGTTTCTTCTCCTTTAGCACACAGAAAGAACCATTCTGTGGAAGCAATGGCACAAAGGGGCAGTGATAAAAAGCCTGAGGCACCCAAAAGTGGCAATATGCTAATAAAAACAAACAGAAATGTGATCAGAAGCTGTATCTTTGAGGTTAATGACACTGTCTTCGATGTCCATTCTAAATAACGTCAGATTGAACATTAAAGCGATTTAAGCCTCTGCCCTTGCATTTTACTCCTCTCATATCAAGATTTTGCAGCCACAATTGAACTGACTGAGCAAAGCCTGCCTTCCCACACTGTTAGCAGTAGCAATTCTGTAACTCCAGAAACATTTGATTTTTGGGGATAGTCACTGAATCAGTTGATACAGTTAAAGATAGCACAAGAACTATTTTTTTAAAAAAAAAAGTATCCTTTTGTCCAAGGTAAGATAATGGCTTCCCTGACAATACAGTCAAAAATACACTTAGAAAAGGTGTACAGAAAATAAATAACATGACCACTAAAGGGATTTTCACTCCTTCAGTACTGGACATTAAAATGACAAAGGAAGAAATGTTTTACTCCTACTCCTTTTCACTTTTTTTTTCCTCCTGTTTTAATTTGAGAGAAGCCAGTCAAAGAAGGGATGACACTCCACCCTGCCCATGCACAGGATTTCCTCTTCCTTCTTTCCTTCTGCTTTGCATTCTCACATTTTAAAAACATAAAAATATAAGATGCTGAATAAAATTCAAGTGTATTCAATCGAAGAATAAACTTTCAATACTAACCTTATTGTTTATAGAGGGATCGTTCTCCTAAGGGAGCACCCACATTTATTAAGAACAGTCTGAAAACCACAAATATCCAAGTCTGACTTGGATACCAATCAGTTTGAATTCACTACAAAGCAAGGAGTTGCTGGAAAGATCTAGTTTATATATTATTAAAATTCTTTGGAGCATTGAGACTTTGTTTTAAGTTTTTATCAGCTCCTCATTACAAGCTGCTGCCCAATTTTATCGCAAATCATATTTTTAATATCTGTAATGATTCAGACCAGTGTCTTCCGCACAGAAGTTTAGCTCTTGTGTTTGCTAACCATGAAATGCAATTCTCTACAACGAAAAGTAGACGAAAGGATACATCTACCCTTCAGCAAACCAACAACAGCTCCTAAGAAGGCAGCTCCCGAGTAGAAGATATGCCTGGTGTAGCCAAGTGGTCAACACCTGACAATCTAGAAACCCTCAGAGGAAAAGTGAGATTAAGACCTCTTAGCTGCAGCCCTCTTCTGATAAAAAGCAGCTGCAATACAGAGACAATTACAACCAGTAGAAGAAAAGTTTTCCAGCTCCTGACCTGCACTCTCAGCTGGGTCCTTCATGTTTAGAAAGACTCGAAGTATGCCGTGGGCAATGAGGAAAGCAGCGTGGTGCAGTCTTTCAAAGAGAAGCTAAAATAATTTTCTGGATCACGTCTGTCCCCCACATTTCACATACAGGGACAAACAAGGTACAGGAAAAAAATCTTCCAGGGCTCCATCCACCCTTATTGATAACTCAGGGTTGAAGAAAACAGACTTTAGGAGCAATGAGAACACAAATTACCACACAGAAAAATAAAGATAACTGGTAGGAGATGCTTCCAAACCCTCCCCTCCTTTGTTCAGGGAATAACTATTGGAAGCAAGGTTGGTTGCCAGAGCTGCCAGTCTACAATCAAGAAAGAAATATTAAAAGATATTTTATGAAACCAAAGTGCAGAACCACTGTATGCAAACTTTAAAAAGTTGACTTCAAAGAAACTGAGTAACATAATTTCAAAATAAAATATCAAGCTTTATCCCCACCTGTATATCAGTGAAAACCAAGCAGCTACTTATTGTCATTTCATAATTTTAAAAAATGCTATTTATTCTGCTCAAATATAGAGCTGGTCAGCAGCAGAATACGACATTAATTTTATTTACTCTGTATTTGAACTCATTTGCTTATGGTACATTTTCATTATATAAAGTAGGTATTTAATTTTGGTATTTTTCTTTTTTTCCAAGACTAATATTTCCTCATTTCAAAGTTCTACAACTGATTTCAGTCAGCTGATAAACAATATCCAGACTATATTTAGAGATTGGTCATAGGAATCACTCTTGTCCTGTTGTGCATATCAAAATCAAGCTTAATTGCAAATTATATTCCTGTTCATGTCCAAAATGTGCCAGATCACGGGACAGTTTTGATATTTGGGGTTTGTTGGATTTGTTTTCTCACTCTGAAGCTCGCAGTAAAATAGTAAAAAAACCCCAAAAGCACAAAAGGAGGGGAGAGCTGCAGGGGTCTGGGCTTTTTCAGTTGGAGCAGAGCCTCAAGAACAGGAGGGAGGCAGTATTGTCCTTAGCATTTCCAAGAAGGCTGAAACAGAATAAATTTGAGAAGCCTTTGCTACTCTACATTCTTTTTAACATGGCAGTACAAATTGCAATTAAAGTGTATTATCAGCCTTATTATTAGTTAACTTTTTTTTGGAGGCTCCTTTCCTATCATAAAAGGTTTATCTAGAGGTTTGGTGGCCTTTTTTGTTTTGCTTTAACAAATGCATACTTTAACCATCAGAGCATGTATGTATTTCTTCAGATAAAAATGTCCACAATGTCCTACATGATTAAATGAATCATTAAAATACTTACTGACACATATCAAAGGGGATATTTTCTTCAGAGCCAGAACAATACACTTGGTAAATGAATACATTATTTCATAAATGTACCTCATATTTACAAAGCTCTTTTGCCGACAGAATGAACAGCCTCTGTAAACCAAGACATTCAGCCGGCTGCATTTTTACATCCCAGACCATTAAGCTAATCATTCACAAGGACCCTGGAAGCATTTAAAACAAAAAGTACTGATTTTCATCAGTGTAGATTAAACTCAAGCCCCGTGTATGAGTGCAACATCCTATACACTCTGCAGCAAGGTTCCTATTCTTGAAGCAGCAGCACTACTCCCCGCTGTCCTCATCTAAATGGGAAAAGCTTTCTTGTTTTCTGACCCACTGAAATGACCTCTCCAGGCTGCAGAACAAGACTCTAAAAACTTAAATTTGTGTTGCAAGCACTCGCAATTCCAGCTCAAATAAGTTGGATTTGTATTCTGAAGGATATGTATTCTAAAAACAGGAATTTTCTTATCTTTAAATTTGTGGGGAGCTCCTCTGAAACCTTCACATGCTTACATCCAAGTCCATATGGAAATGTTACATTGTTGAATGAATCAATATTACTTTTATACATACACACAGCATAAGATCCAAATGCAGTTTGGATTCCACACTCTAGTTTTCTTCACAGTGAACAAACTGCCTACAATAGTTAAAGCCCTAAATCAAATTTAATAGTCTTTACTCATGCAAGCTACCAGCTGGTCTGAGTTGGCTCTTCCATTTAGGAATCAGAAAGCAAAAGTAACAACATTTTCTATACTAAATCTAAAAAATAGAATTACTGCAATACAATTTCAGAAATCATAGCAATTCGTTTGATTAAAACATTTAAAACATTTTCCCCTAAACATATGATGGAAGACATGAATCCTTCTTAAAGAATTAAAAAAGTCTTAAAGAAGGATCCTAAATCCTTCTAAGAATGNNGAATCCTCCCTCTGCCTTTTTTCCTTATTCTCCTTTTACATTAAAGCAAAGGGAGACAGAAGTCATTAGCCAGCCGGTTTTGGCCTTGCACAAGCACACTCATTAGTCAAAGAGGACCTAATAAGATGTCTCACCATCTTGGGGGGTGAAGGAGGGACAGACACGGACTTCCTTTGCTGCCAGCATCTTAATTCATTCCAGAACAAACACTCACTCAAACCTGTTAAAGGAATGACTCTGCTTCAACAGCAAACTTGCACTACTTGCAATCAAGTCAGGATCTCACCCCCAACTTAATCACTCACCAACCACCTAATCAGAAAGGTCTCCTCCAAACCACGTGTGCAGAAGGCAGCTGTTCCAAAAGGCGCATCATTGCCATTCAAGAAGGCTGCCATATATTTTGTCACATACAGGTTGATCACAAAACAACTCCAGGGAACTTACGGCACTGAGGCCATAGCAAGTCACATTTCAAAACTGCATCCTTTTCCACCAAGAATCAGAGAAACCTGCACAAATTTCATGGAGGCACAAGTTTTTCCATTCCCATTGTTCACTTTTTTAAACATAGTCCTGGAAGCTGCCACAAGGACCCAGCAGTGCCATGGACTCCCATTGCAGGTTTGGGAAAGTCACTCAAAGCAACAGGTTAAGAGCTTCGCACTCAGTTATAACATTTCAGTTGATTCCAGTGGTTTCTCACTATTCCCTGAAGGATAAGAAGAATTAATTCTCTTTCAACTTCTCTTTATACTGCATATTGAAACCATTTTGTATATAATTTTCTTCTTTTCTCATACCTCACCCATCTCACTTGTAGCATCTTTGCCCCTGTAGCAAACATCCCAAATTCTTGGCTGCTGGAGTGGCTCCCACCTTGGTGTATTCTCACAGGTAAGTGGAGAATGGAAGTCCTCTAGGATGAGGAGGTTTTACCATGCAGGTTTCCCACTTGTGGAGAAAGTCTCTTAAGCACCAGGCTTCATACAGAATAAAGTAGGATACTATTTCAGCTGGGTTTCTGAATAGAAGTGGTTGTGACTATATAAGACAAAAGAAACTTCAGTAAGAGGCAATTAAGCACTTTCTCTGATCCACCCTCTAGAGCAGAATGCCTCCCTCCTGTAACTAACAAGGCACCTATGGAGACCTCCTCCCTGGACTCAAGTCAGGACAGGGTAAAGTATTTACCAATTCATGTTATCACCCTCTAATGTTTCACAGGTGTAAACAGTCCACTTGATGGTGTCACTCCTGACAGGCATCACACATGTGCATCTCAACAAATCCGGGCCAGGAAGAATCCTCATCTCGCCTTGGAAAGCTCTGGGAGTCCCAAGCAACTCCAGAGAACCCGGCCTGAGCACAGACACTGAGGTCTCAGTTCAGGAGAGACCCTGTAAAAGGCTTTTAAAAGAAAACATTTATGAATAGCCTACAGATATGTTCCATAGGGTAAAAAAATAATGAAAACCTAAAAAAACTCCCCCTATAACAAACTGACAAACCAAACTACCAGAAGCAGCCTGGGAAATTCATGGAAAATGTAGGCAGCAAGTTTTCATTTAATTTTCATTCATCCCTGACCAGTGAAACACTGTATCTGTCATTAAAGAGAAATTACCTACAACCTAACTTCTATCCAATTAATTGAACAATACTATAAATCCAGTGCCTGTGAAATTAATCTCCTCCACAGTAACTGATCTGTGATACAGTCAGAAAAATCAAGCACAAGTAGTTCACAGAAAGAATAATTTTCTGTTTAAATTAAATCCAATAAAAGGACATAAATAAAGAAAAAGTAAATCTATGCAAATAAACGTGTACTGGAAGATGCATTTGAATTTTCAAGAGAAATGTTGTAGCAATACCTGACTATGTTGGTGCTCACATACAGAAAAAGCATAGGGGTAAAATTTTATACGTAGTTGAATATATTCAGACAATTCTTGGTCATATGCTTTAAAGGAAAATAAATACGGTATTTTATAAAGAATTTAGAAATCCATAGGGAAAAGATCTATACAAATGTAGCAACTGTCCTTGGATAGCTCTCTGAGTGAATAAGCCCTGCTCAGTTATTCCCTGGAATTCAGTTCCCCACAGGCTACCAAAAGGCACATCACACTCAACTGGACTTTCATTTATGCTTCATAATGGGAAAATGTGACATGTTTCCCAATTTAATTAGCAAAGAATTTTTTTTTTCTTCGTTTCCAAAGACAGCTCATGTAGCTGCACTGAGCAGGGAGTCGACTAAACAATGCAACTTACTAGCATGGGACAAAAGGTCATTTGGAAGGGATGTGCCTTTAAGGACTTACAAAGGCTTCATCCTCAGTCCTGTATTAAAAGAGGAAGCATATCTCAGTAAAGGAAGGATGCCCACTTTAAATAAGGAAATGAGTTTGCAGGATGTACACATGCTGCTTTCTATTAATGATAAGCAAAGTCTACAGAAAAAGAAATAGACTTCTCCAGCTTTGGCAGGAGTCATCTTCTTGTGGATTACCTGTAAAGAACTTTTAAATAAACAGACTGCAAATAAATGTCCTCAACGTCTTTTTTAAACTGATTTATGTATGTATTATGGGGATTAACACACACTGATTACTGTACTCTGTGGCAAGAGATATAATTACAGACTGATGATTTTACATGCAGGCCAGAGACGACAGCAGTGGTTTGGGGCAGCAAGAATTAGTGGTTGTAATATTTTTTCTTCTTCAAGCTAAACTTCACAGCTAGAGAGACTAGCCAGACTTAAGGTCTTCTAAGGATTTGCAAATTTCTCTCTTCACGAATAATAAACCATCACAAAGTGATTATTATTTTCCATTAAAAATCTATCATTTGTTTAAACATGTAATAAAAACCAGACTCTGCTTTGCAGCAAGGATTGACTATATGACCACAAATTTTAAATAAAAATAGAAGGTATAGAATGTTTGTCTATATTCTCATTTCACTCTTCTGTGAGCACATATTATTTGACCACTGAAGCCTGAGAGAATGCATATCATGCATATAGTTCCAGAAAAACTGTTTTAAGATGGAGAAAGGTCATGATAACAATGTACAGAAATCCCTAATATCAATGTAATTGGTTTAAAATATACATAGACACACATGCACACACACATTATTTAAATAAATACGTAAATCTCTACATGCACATTCAGATTCAGGCAGAAGGGTGAGGTCAGTGCCTTTAAAAAAAAATTACCAGTTAATGCAAAAAATCAAGTTTCCTATAACCCTTCAACAATGACAGGATTCAGTGTTCCCATCCATTATTATTATTGCATCGTAAAACATTTTGGGTTTCAAAGGACGATTTTTTTCCTGCCCCCTCCAGAGTCTAGGATGACCACAAATTCTGGCTGGCATAGCCACGCTCAAGTGGGCATCCTTCCAAACTCTGAGCAGGCACAGCACAGTGTTGGCTTACAGCTGGTTGAGAGAAGCAGGGAGGCTTGTTCCCTGCAGCTTGGACCATCACACCCAGCTGGGCCCCGCTCTTGGTGCTGCTCGCTTCTCTGTGTGAGCCACTTGGCACATCCAGGCTAAGAGCTCCTTAACAAATGCTCCTTAACACTGCTTCCAAGATAAACATTGATGGACACATCAGTGGAAATTCACCTCTGTGTAACTGGCAAGAACAAGGCTTGCACTCCTTGCACCACAAAACCCAGCCTTTTCCTCTTTTTTTCATTGCCCTTTTTCACACTTCTAAGACAAATTTCCCATCCAGTCTTCAAAACATTAGTAAGCTGCACAGGGAAACTGTTGTGGCATGGAGTTATGAACAACTGCGTACCAGAGTGGTCATTATTCTTTATTTATCCTCTTCCACCCCTTTGCAGAAACAAGTGCAACAAAATCAGGATGCAGGCTCAGACACTGAATACTAATACTCAGAAATACCTCTAGCTGTCTTTCCCAGGTGCCAGAGCCTGACAGTTCTGGCAACGGTGACACCTTTTTTGGATCACACGCAACACTCCCATGTTATCTGAAGTGATTTTGGTTTTGAAAAAATGGTTTGAATAAGACTTCAAAATATCTAGCTCTAAAAACAAAAAGTCTCATTACACAAAAATCATTTGTTCCACCAGCCTTGGAGGTGTCAACATTTCCATTATACACTCATGTGTTTAATCTTTATTATTCAGCTGTAAAAGTTTGCTGTTAGCCTGAAACTTGGCATAAAAACATTTTTTTAAAAATTCAGCAGAAGTCAGACTGTGTATTATATTACATAAGTGTTTGGGTTTTTTAAAGAGAAATAATTACCAGGATAAAGCTCTTCTGGGTGCTTGTGTAATTCCAAAACAAACAAATTTCCTTGAAAGTGTCTCTAGGTATTTATGGGAGAGAAGGAAAGAGGGAAATTAAAACTGACCAAGCAATTTCATTTATAAATATAACTTTCTGTATATATTTTTTTCAATCGAGTATTTATAAGGATTTCCAGCAAGCGGACTTTACACACATGTATGGCAACCAAATGAATATGGATAGACCATAACAAGTCCCAAGAGTTGTTACTGTCTATTGGGTCAATAATATGCAAATTGAGAAGGATTTACAAGCTGGACCATAATGGCTCCTCAGGACCCATTACTTTCCAATGGGTAAATAATATATGTTTTCTAAACTACTGCCATGCCAAAATGCGTGTTTGCCCTTCAGGCTGTAAAGGTTCCAAATAAACCAATAGGATTTGTCAGATAAATAATGCATTTAAAGAAGCAAAATACATGTTTAACTAAACAAGTAATGCACTTAAATGCTGACTGAAAGATTAATAGTGATGCCTATAAATATTGCATATATTTAGAAGTTTATTTAGAAAGGAAGCAATCAGCAAGAAAAATAAGTTACTAAGTATGAGGAGGGTTTTCTCCCTCCTGAAGATGTTTGCAGACAATTCTTTGAAATATTTGTCAGAAATTAAACCTGCATTAAGAAAAGCAAAGTGAAAGCTACTGAAACCGTGTGCATACAAGAAGCAACTACAGACATCACAACCTTTTAGGGTTCTAAAGGCTGTCACACTTCTCAAGTTGCCTGCATTTAATGGCATGCCCTGTTATTAAGCCATTTTCCTGAGCGCATGCTGCTCTCTGGACTGTCTGATCTCCTTGCACTTTCCTCTCGGCTTTGGATGAAGCATGTGAGAAAACCACGAGGAAAGCACTGACAAAAAGTGTGAGAATTAACCTGATCATGTTGGGAAATGCAAACCCAATGTTTGGGAAGGAGAGATAATGCACAGGCATGGTGCAGAGAGCACCAAGGAGGAAGGAACAATGAAAAAAATGAATGAAACCCAGAAAGGAAGAAGCTGATGGCAAAGAAGGAAAGATGAAAGAACATGAAAGAATCACAGGCAAAAGGAAAAAAAAAAAAAAACAAAGCAGAACAAGATATCCTGTAGAATTTGAGATTCTGCAGAGACTTTTGTCTCTACCACAAGCCTGGTCAACTGTGAGACAGTTGAGCAAGGAGAAAAGGTAGCAAGTTCCAGTATAATACCAAAACCAAGCTTGAGAAGCACTCAAATGGCTCACCTTTAATTTGGACTTTCATTTTCTGGGGACATTTTAAACACAGAGGCAGTCCTGCTTGTTTTATGATACGAATTCATTAGCATTGGATGTCAGGAATGCAAGAACATGCAACACTCCCTTATCTCACATAGAGACAACACAGTCTAGTCACAACATTACTGGCAAATCTTAATTAAAATTAACTAAGTTACGGAACAGTGGGTTTGTGACTGGCCAGATGAATCAATCAACAACTGCACCTAATAGGAAATGAAAGAGCAGAAATGACCAAAAACAACCAAAAGACAGACTGTAGCAGGAAAAGGTGCTGTGAAAGGAGCACAGGTGATGGAGTCTCAGAGCCTCTGCTTCCAGGAGAGCTCTAACTTTAACCAGCAGCAGGCAGCTAAAAGAAAGGCTGCAGTGGTTGGCGAGGAATTCAGTGTTATTTTTGTCCTGCAGCCCAGGTAAACCTTTAAGCTGGGAGAGGAGGGGGTAGATATTGAAGCAAGCCAAATACTTGAACAAGACCTACATTTAGTCACAGCAGCAAAAATGTTCTTCTGTTTCCCTTTGGCTGTTTGGAGAGCACTTCCTAAAGGGAAGGTGGTGGAGCTTGTAGTGCTACTCTTTTCAAAAAGTAACCTGCTGAATAAAGAATTTCTTTCATATCTGCAGGAGTAACAAAGTGAACGAGATTCTCCAAAGGGCACTTTGCAACCCTTTGTGTCTTAAGTTAACAATAATTATTGAAACAATAGGCCTGGACAAATCACCGCTTGTTCGCTGCTCCAGATACAAAGGAAATTCTGTATTCTATCTCCACTTCCTTCAGCAGCACTCACATCTCACCTTTGACATTCAACAGAATTTGAAAAAGAATTTTGTCTCTATTTTAATTCAATTTTTTAGCAGTTTCTTTACATTGCAGGGTAATATTTTAACAGCTAAAATAGTTCATATTTTATAATAAATTACATCTGGTGATGCATTGGGGAATAAAGCACTTCATTAATGTATTTGCCCTGCAAAAAGAAAGATGAGATTGTTGTGTTTTGACAAGCTTTTTAAAAAGAAATTAATGGTCATGCTCTGGGGTATATAAAAGTTTCAGTTTAACCTCCGCCTCTCACAACTTGTCAATAACAAAAATCAGCAGGGCAAAATTAAATAATAAATTTTCCTTTCTGAAAAACATATTAATCTTTTCTGGACAGCTCTTAAGTTAACAAGGTGTTAATAAAACTCTAGGTGTATTGATGCAATATCCAAGCACATGTGTCCAAAGGAATCTACCACCACTCACAGCCATCTTTATACAGCATGCAGAATCATGGATAATCAATTCCCTTGAAGACTTTTACTGTGCTTTAAATGCTCTGGAGAACAACCCCCTGCATGATGTATATAGCCCACAAATACTGTTCAAAGATGCAGGATTTACCATTAGTTTCAAAATTAGATGAATGAATCTATCAGGAAAAAAAAATTAAGATCCACTGTCAGATTTAAACCTTTCCAATTACTAGCTCACACATAATAAAGGAGAAAATGGTAACATGGGACTAAAAAATGGCAGGCTATAATCTCATTTATAATATATACCCATTATCAGGCAGGCTACATCTAGATCTTGCAATCAGCAAACAACTAAATTCTCTATTTACAATCTGCTGGGCAGGGAGGTAGAAGAGATGACTTCCTGGATCCAGAGGTCACTTACCTAAACCTCAGGGTTCACCAAGTTGCATCACTGTACTTTCCTGCAGTGGCCATGACTCAAGGTGTACCAACCTGCTATAATCCCACTTACTTCCCCAGGTTGTCACCTGGCACTCCAAATACTCAAAACTCCTGATCATTGGGAGTTGCCCTTATCCTTTAAGGTATAGCTATTTAAAAGTACATTCACCTTCCCAGCGCAGTCTCTATTCCTCTGAAATTTCTGATGGAGTCGTGTCCATCTGAAACTCAGTAGAAAAATCCTGCTCAATCTCCACTGTGGCAAGTCCTGTCATTTCTTCACATTACTAAAAAATAACAATGAACTTGAAAACTGAGTTTGGCTCCTGAGGTGAGTCCTGGTGTACAATCCTTTTTCCTTGCCCCCCTTTCTTCCAGTTTTCCACCTGGGACTCACCCTAGGGAGGAAAGACTGTTGTGACTCAACTGAAGATGGTCCCGTCTTAATGCCCTTTCATCTAGACTCTCCATTTGGTGACCAACTGGGATATTTTCCTTTATGGTTCTATTTCAAAGTCTAGGATATCTGTCAGTTTTATTTATATGTGTATCTAGTGTAAATGAAACTTTTATAAAATCAGTAGCTAGAGATAGTTATATGTGCATCAAACTCATGAAACACATGGACCACCAAATCAAACATAAATTTGAGAGTGCAATGGAGAAAGGAAATCCTCACATTCAAACCACTACACCTGTCTTGAACATCAAACCATCAGAATTAGAATGTAAAAAAATATAATTCTTTGTTCTTCCTGCTTTTCCTAACTTTTGAATACTTTGTTCCTCTGAACTGACAATATTCACGTGCCTCATGTTTATCTCTTCCTGCTTTTGAGGTATGACACACACCTGTAAAATGTGTTTGAGCACCTGAAATAAAGGGCAGTAGAGCAATCCACAGAAAGCGATCTCCCTTTGGCATGAGGGCTGCTAGCAACTCACCCTGGGTAACTATTTCTCCTGTTCCATACAACTGATAAGAATTAAATTGAACACCTCCATCAATTTAAAAGCATACTAAATTAATGGATATTGTTGATAACTATGTGAAGCCCTTTAAATCAGCCAGAGATAGCAAAAATTACCACAGCACAGCTGCTTCCAAGTATTGCTTAGACCACTTCCTTGCAAGTGCTGTCCAATCACATCTCCTGCAGCAGTTATGCCACACCAGTACCTGATGAGGGACATTGTGGGGGATATTCCACAAAAACTCTGAGAAGTTACACTGGGAAAAATAATCTGTATTGAAGCAATATTTCAGGAAGTATCTAGGTAGCAACTTGCCATCAGATATAACATCTTTCAGGTAAGAGGTACCTCAATAACCAGAGATGCCAGGGCCCTGTTTTGAGTACTGGTTGTATAGCATTGTATCCTAGGAAAAAATCTTGCAAAGTATTTCCATTGTAGCTGTGTAAATCCATCCTGTTCAGATTTAGTCACTGATAGCCTCATTCACCGTTTCAAGCTGGTTTAAACATTTTTGCAGACTCTTCCCCATCTTGTAGGATACAAGGTTTATAAAGAGTCGCATCAAATAGTTCAGATGAGTTCCTTGGATTAATATGAAATGAGCATTGCAGGTGTTTCGTTGGAAGTCTTCTGGAACTGAGACGTTAAAAGAATGTTATTTATTATACTTAGATCAAATAATCAGTACTAAAATTAAAGTTCTCCACTCTTCCACATTTCTTACGAATTTGCTATGTTCAAGGAAAGGAATGAAAACACAGTCTGGTAACAGAATTCATTTGCACAAGTTCAAAGACTGATACATAACTCATTAACAGGATTTCTCATACTTCTTTCAAAGTAAACCAGAGTAAATTGTTTTAGACTTCATTTCTATCCCATGCAAATGCTGAAATTCTGAACAAGATGAACATTTAACACTCCCTCCTCTTCTTCTATCCCCAGGAAAACCATTCTGTTGACAAATTTTCCTCACGTAGAAAAGCAGTTTTGGAAAGCCATCATAATACTGTTCCAGGAGGAGCCACGAACCACAACCTGAGACTTAGCTTTGCCTTCAAGGTGACCAAACAGAAGGTGTTCAGAAGACTGCAGCATCACGAGATCCAAAACACTCACAATGGTGCAGGGATAATCTTCTCTTGGGCTCCTGTGATCTGCAAGGTGAAGCATTATGCTGGAGCGTGCCAAAAATCAGCAGTCAGTCAGCAAACTTCACCCAGCAGAGACATGAAAGACAGACAAGCGTCAGAGGGACACTGGAGCCAAACCTGGCCTCATCACCACCCTGGTGGGATTAGTCCTGGCAGAACAGCATTCCACTCCTGCCACTTGCCTTCTCCAATTATTAATCTCCTGAGGACTGGGGCAGCTTGGAAGTTTTACGGAGCATTTACAAGCTCAAGGCCAGTGTACGAGGTAAGGGGGAGGAGTGGGGAGTGGAGCAGCAGGGGCCAGGGCAACACACCAGCCCTTACTCTAGTGAAGACCCCCAGTGCTGTGGGCACCCGCTGAGAATGAAGCAGGTATTTTCAGCAAGTAACAGGAACTTTGCTTGGAAACTATCCTTCTGTATTAACCTCTAGCTAATACAGGAGGTGATTAATAAATACCCAGTGCCTGCTTCCATCCCCCGCACCTCCCTCTCGCACAAAACTAAAGAAACCCTTTGCTATTCCTCTGGTTTTTAATCCACTCAAGACTCTCTTAACTACTGGGTGGTCTGTTAATCTACCCTGCCACCCCACAGGTTTCCAGATACTTGGGTTTAGGTTTGCTGTGCCAATCCCCTGCATCCCCCACACTGGACCTCTGTTTTCTGGGGTCTCCAGGCCCAGGAGCAGCTTGTGGGAAGCTCGGCATTTTCACCATTGCACTCGAATTCTGCAGAGCAGGCATGGTTTTAAGTCTTTCTCCACAACTCCCTCCAAATTCAACCCCTTTCCAAAGGGTTAGGTTCACCCCCATGAAGGCTAGATATTTAACTCGTGCTTACGTAAGAAAGCAAACATTGACAGAAATTAGTTTCCCCACCCTAAAAGTGCTCTGAACATGCCCCTCAAAAATTGTTCAGACTCAGTCTACCTTTGAATCTATTTCTATTTCCTACATAACCACATTAAAAAATAGAATGGAAATAAATAGAAATGTAAGCACAGACATTCACAGCCTACACTTATGTTAAGGATATACCACTCACAGAAAGACTAGTTGATCTGGTCTGCTATACTAGCACTTGAAACAGATATGCTGATGCTGCCCAGAAAGGGGAGATGGCAAGGGCTAGGGTTTTACCAGCAGGCAAAAATCCCCGCACCAGCGCTCTGAAGTCCATTCCATGGATTTTGCATATATTAAATGTGTACACATACACACATACTTAGCTGTAATGGGGAAAACAGCTTCTTTTATTTTAAAAAAAAGCAGCACTTGAAGTTGTGCTTGGACTCTTTTCCCTTAAAGCTCATAGGAAACAAACCCCAAACGTGAACAAACCCCATAGTACAATGCTGTTCTTGTCATGAGTTCTGAATCAGCACCACAGCACATAGTGTATGTATTGAAAAACAGCTGTTGGGTGACAGACTGCTAGCTGGGAAGTTTGAGTTGAGTGAAGTGGTTAACCCACATCCCTTCCTCACTGATAAAGTGCTTTGATAAGCAAGCCGTACTGGTGAAAGCTAGCAAAAGAGCCAGGACTGAGACTTTCAGGAATGAATGTGAGACTTGTTTTGTGGAAGCAACCTAAATCTCTTGCACAGCTCTCTCCACTTGAATTTTACCAACCCATCCCCAGTTATTTTTAGCACACACACCTTCTGATTGCAGCAGAAGCAATTCTTTGATATGTCAAAGCAATATCCTGTACCTATGGGAAATAAAACCAGAAAACTGCTAAAAGGCCTCCCTTACTTCAATGTTTTATGAAAGTCTTTTCTGCAATTCAAAATGTTAGTAGTGGTGTAGCATTAAAAAAGGTCTGTATTTGAAAAAGCATGACTGGACTAACTACAAGCAAGAAACATGTGGGTATAATTTCTTCCTATTATTTTTTTATTAAGAGAAAGTAATTCAAAGGAAAAAAAATTTTTCTTGGCATTAATTTCTGATCTTCAGCTAAGCACTAAAATCATTAGTTAAGTACAGATGTCATGCAGATGTACAAAAAAACCCCTATTCCCCTTTTCACAAATCTTACATTTTATAAATACATTCATAATCTGTAGCTGGTATAAAAAAACTCCGCTAATAAAAGATATCCTTCTCTTAGCATGCCAGCTAATTTGTCTAAACAGTTCCTACACACATACAAATTAATATAAGGTGTCTATCCTTCCAATACAATAACATAAAATTTCAGTTAATTAGAAGTAGGCAGATACATATAAATACATCATTACCTACATAATAAGGCTGAAAGAATGCTGTACTAGAGATACAATGGCACACTGAGTATTTTTCTTCCACAATATCTTGGTCTTGGTGTCTCTGTAGCTCTGGCACTCAAACCCTTTGAAAGCTGAAGAAATAAATTGCCTAACCATTGTTGCTTGACCCCAAAGGAACCCACTATTGCTTTAACATACAGTTACTCATCTGTCTTTGCACCGAAATGCATGTCAGCCTACATGTGGACAAAGACATATTCCTAGATAAAAAAATTAAAGCTTCTCCAGATGTATGCTCCGACAAAATCATTTAACTTAACATTAGATTTTCTGCTGCTAATGGTGAATATTGCACAGAGATAAGAGTAATACAAAATCAGCAGGAACTATTTCAGAAAGTTTTAATAGTTCCGTGGATGCATGTTTTTAAGAAAATTTAAGTATTTTTTTCCTAAGCCTTTTGACATACCACTGTCTGATCAAATCAATCAGAAGTCATTTTTCTGCCTGCATTTAATCAAACAAGTAATTTCTAAATACCTACATTTATATCTACATTAATATCTACATTTGCAAAGGGATCAAAAGATTACTAGACAGGGAATACAGAAATACAGGTAGAATTCTGAAAAGCCAATTAGGAATTACTCAAAGGAAAAATACTACTAGACACCCTCTTCACAATTAGTAGCTAGCCAGAAGTTTTTGTTAGTATAAAGCATGTTAATTTTTAAGAAAAGCTAGGTAGAAGTGCAAGTGAAGAGCAGAACAATAACAGTGCTCCCTATACTTTAACTAAAAAGCGCATGGTGCTAACATTCAGAAATGTTACAGTGTTTGTTTTATTGTGTTCTTACCAAGAAAAGGGAATGCTCAACCATTTTACTTCCTCAGCTTTCTTAACTGCCTTCATTAAAAACTTGGTACAGCAAAACCAAAAAGTGGTTGAGGTTTTTTTTTTTTTCCTTTTTGAACCAGAATAGAAAAGAAATCTGAAGAGAATGGACTGTGTATAGGCCTAATTTGAAATCGCTCTGTTTATTTAGACAAAATAAATCCCTGATTATTGAGGGATTTAACTGAGCTGATTGTTGTTATTAAAGCCAGACAACTAATAGAATCAATTTTATATTGCACAGAGTAACAGCTGGCTGTGCAGTAACTTACTGTACAGCCAGCAGTGTGTATACTGAAGGTTCTGAATACTCTGATCATCTAGGAAAGGTGATGCCTGTGTCTCCAAACCCTAAACTGTACTCTGGCTTCTTGTCAAGTGCCACCTGTTTCTTGTTTTAAGCTAGATTTTTAATTCTAGGTCAGGGGCAAATGCATTTTGCAAGCCAGGAATGAGGCCTAACAAGCTGTCCTATATAATACTGTACAACAAGTAATGAAGGGCCTCACCAGCTGCTTATAGGACTGATCATATTAGCAGGCAGGATGCTGTGCTGTTCTTGAGACTGCTAAAGTGGGCAGACCAGATGGGAGGGACCACCAAAATCCTGCTACCGAGAGAAGAAAATTCTTGCTGTCATGCAGCTCTTGTATCACTGGCGTAAAGTGGAAAAGCCTGAGCAGGACAATGACACTAAGGTCCTACTATAGATTGATGTTCACTTGTGGAAACACAAAGGAAGGACAGAGATATCCATTACTCACAAAACCAAATCTTTTTTTTAGGAACTCTGTTCTCTGGCCACTGTGAACTGGTTATGCCTGTGGCCTCCTGTAATACTCATATCAAACAACTTGTGATCATGAAAATTTCAGCTTTTAACATAAAATACCATGGTTATTGCAGGGCAAAAAACAGAAGACAGGCCATTTCTCTTTTTTCTTACAAATACAAACATGGTAAATATCTAGAAGAGGCCTAGAAAACCCAAAGTAGATGTCCTTTTGAGTCATCACAGTTCAAAGACCTAGACATTGGACTGGATTTAGATTTACTGATTAGTCACAGCACATAATTTAGGGGAATATTCCAGCATCTAGATCACAGAGAGCAGGCCAGGCACCCTAAGGGAAGCACAGAAAGCACGGGCTTGAATCTTCAAGGATTAGATTCTGTGAGAAACAAAGCCCTGAGGACACATTAACGCTAGAACAAAGCAGAGGTCTCTCACAGATTTGAAAGGGACTCCTGTAACCTAAGAGTAACAGGGTGACCAGCAATGCACTTGACCAGATTTATGTCTTGTTCCTATTGGACAGCTTTCTTACAAGATTTGTTTTCTTGGACCACCAGTCATTTTGCTATCAAACTCATTAAGCTTCTTCCACAAAGTTAGGAGTTGCATGTGCTGCAGGAAAAAAAGTTGCCCCACACAAGCATTCTCTTTCTTAAACATAAAATGCAAATGCTCACTTTACTATTAAAAAAAAACAAACCAACTAAAAAATTGAATAACTCAAAACTAGAGGACTACAGAAAACTCTAATTGCTGTGCCACCAGAGGATATTTTAAAAAACAACCAAACAAAATACCACAAAAGAAAACACAACTCACACAACTGCAATGTCTGTCCTCTTCTAACTCCTACTAACTAAAATAAAATTGCATGGGAAGGGGTTAAGCAGAAATTGAACCTGCAAATATTTTTCCAACTCACTACTTAATACATTTGGAGGGATAAACCACTGCAGCAAGCAAAAATTCAGCTCTCAAGAAGGCTCCATATTTCTGTAAAAATGTATTTTGACAGCCATCTCAGCCCATATTGTGTTACACAAAAAACCAAGACATGCTATGAAGCAGGTTTTCCATCAAGCTAGTGGAACACACACCTTTCAGCTCCTAGTCCTGAAGTTTAAGGCTTTCATCGATGACAATATTATGCTTGGGTGTGAAAGCTGCCCTCTACACATCATCTTGCAAGACAAACCTCCCTACACTCAAACTCACCTTTCTTCTCCAACAGCCAAAGACAAGCTACCTGCCTGCTTATTCTGACAAGAATAGGTTTTACTACTGCAATAACTACTGAAGAAATAAGTAGTAAACCAAGTCCAAAAATGACAGGATGAGGACTTTAGTCCATTTTTTCATAGCACCTTTATAACACAAAACTAAGTTGCAGCTTAGCACATAGCACTTATTTGATGGAATTAGAAACAAATAAAGAATAGCATGCAGAGTTTGTGTAAAAGCTCTGAAGACCTACCTAGGGACACTTTTAACAAATAATGTGCCAGGATTGTGACATAACTGTTGGGATGTCTGATGGGACTTCTGGAATTAAGACTTGGAGGAAAAAATATCCTATGCTCTTAATGAACACATGCAATCAGATGTGTTATGTGGAAAATGAAGTTTTTCACACAGTATGAAAGATACAGCCACATATAATTAAAATCTCAGTAAAATTAAATAACTGTAATTTGAAATAATCTTCCCTAGTTGCCTCTTTTTGATCTTGTGCAAAGAAAGCACACAATGCAAAAGGAGCAATAGAAACCTTGTCCACAAAGCAGACACAAAATTAACTAAACATATTCATTCTTGCTTCTACTGAACTGCATACAAAGCATACTCTGACAAGACATGCTTTATTTCTGATTTTGACCTATTTTTAATTTAATTTTATGCATTGAACTTCATAAAAATCTGTCATTTTTGGACAAATTAGAAAAAAAATTATGACATCAGCAGAACAAAGATCTCCTCCTTTCAAGTATGTTTGACTCATGTACCCTCTATAGAGTAACTCCACTGCCCACATTCTTTCTATTTCTTAAGCCAAACAATTAATGATTAAGCCCTTTGTTACACTCTTAATCCTTCATGTAGAACTAAGGGTCTGTGCATGTTTGTGTATAAAATTTCCACTGCATCAATGATAGAATAATAGAGGTTGGAAAAGACCTGTAATATTTTGAAAGCAGGACCAACTTCTATCAGGTCACCCACAGCCATGTTCTAAATATCCCCAAGGACAGAGTATCTGTGTAATAAAGATAAATCTTATTTCATGTCTTTACAAGAATTGAAGAAAGATGCAAAGTAAGCTACAAAGAAAAAGAAGGAATAAAGTACCTACAAAAAGCAAAAATAACACTTTTTTCAGTGATGCCAGATCAGTTCCAAGATAATGAATACTGACTTTGTAATCTCTCAAGCAGCAACGTTTTTGGTCTTCTGAAAACATGAGCCTGTCAGAAATTTCTCTGGAACTTCACAACTGAGTCTAATAAACACATGGAACTCAATCAGAGCTGAAGATGCTATCAAAGCAAATGTTTTAAGCCATTTTCAACAGAATAACTATATGCCAAGAAGCATGGGGAAAAAATTGTAAACTCACCTTTATTACTCATGAGGAAAATAAATTTGAAGATTAATAATGCTATTACAGCATATCATAATTACCTACTTCATTATTTAAGTCTAGATTCCAGATTCTCCAGGGTACTCACACACCTAACTTCCATGGAAATACGATTATTTTTACCAAATCTGGCCACAGGGAAAGAAGTTTCCTCCTGAAACAGAGTTTCAGCTGCTAAGACTCAGAAACTAATTTGAAATCACACCACCTCTTATCATACCACCAGTGTGCCCTCATTCACACAAAAACACAGGCTTGCCTCACATTCTCTATTGTCAGGTTTTGTCTTCAGCTGATTTTTGTCAGACATTAACCGTTTGTGAAGCCAGTATTTTCCATATTTTCATTCTACTTAAGGCTGTGGAGGTTTCTGCTTTGTTTTTCTCAAGTTTATCTTAAGATATAGCTCAGATTTTTTGCAAAATCAAAGCTAGGAAAACTTTTCTTTTCCCCAACGTTTTAAAAATTCTAAACTACAGCCATTCTAGAAAAGCTGCATTGCCTACAGAATTTCAAGTAGCAGCAACAAGATATGAGTATGCGGGTTACAGGCCAGGAATGTAGATTTGCTGATCCTACCAAAAATCTATCCTTCCTGCGTTTTAAAACTTTCCAAATGCTAGCACTTGCTTATAATTAAGAAGCTTGAGTATTGCACTGGCCCATAAAAGGAGTTTCCAAAATCTCATCAAACGAAGCCCAGACTCAAGCAGGCCTAAGTAAAAGGTGACAGTATCTGCAAACCAGCATGCCTGTTGAAGCCTGTAGAGTGAATAGGTTAAAGGAGGAATATCTGGTTTTAGCCTAACTAAACCAGAATAACATCTGTGTACTTCTTTTCACTTGGAAAATGACTGCTATCCCACTCTTCCTGTTCGCAGTTCCAACTACTTGAACCACTGTTCCTGAAACATTCAAACCACCAAGAGGTGGGGACCCTTCCTTAGTATTAATGGAAGTTTTATTAGCAGAGGTGATGTCTCTCAGCATCCCACCAGGTCCTCACACCTTGGCACGATTACGAGGAATCAAACAGATGAGCTGGATATAACCAGGGCACCACGCACAACATCACCACCTCTCTGCACAGATATTTTTCTCTTCCCCTCATCCCTACTGCTGACCAGATGACTACACAGCAGTGGTCTTCAGCACAGCATGCCTGCACACAGTTTCCATCCTCCCCACGTCATGATGCAGGTACTTTCATCCTGCACTCCATTAAAATTCACATTCTGCCTTCAGCTTCCCAGTAGCTGGCTGTCACAGTTCTGCAGGAATTCCAGTATTGCCGTCATCTCCATTGCTCCCTCTCCTTCCTCAGATCACCAAGGGACAATGCAGGACTCAGCAAGAGAGGGAAAAATGTGGAGAACATTACTGCCCTGGACTGGCAGTCAGGAATAGTCGGAACTCAGATGCTCCATGAGACAGGCTTAGGGCTTCCAGGAAAGGAATTGGGTAAGTTTTTCCCAACTTTTTCGATAAATGTCATTTTAATACAAAGGTTCCTTTGCCTTTTCCTTTTATCATCCATACAGCAGCTGATCTAAACTTCCCCCCAAAATAAGTATTATATAGAAAACAGCAGCTTGGAGAAGAATTAAACAACTTTGTGAACGTTTAAAATTATTGAAAAGTGAGGAATATCCTTGTTTACATTTTACTACACTTAACATTCTTCAGTAATTAAAATCCTCCAATTTATATTACATGCCTGTAAAAAGTGGAATCCTGTAAATACAAAAAAAAAAAAGTAATTATCTCAATTAAGATAACATAATTTCCTGTAGGAAAAATACATGCAAATAAATAAGTCACAGCCCTGAAATTATCATATTTGGTCACGAAAAGAAAATATTTGCAGGATACAACAGTATTAGGCCGCCAGTTTATATTGACCCAATCCCTGTGCAGTTTAAAACTAACTTTACCTCAGTGCAGGGAGATGCTTTTCCAGCAAACAATAACATGGATTGTTAGTAATGCATCCAAAGTATGAAAGGTTTTTCTACTCCCTTTCTAAGGGAAATCCCATGCAGAATCCTTTCTAAGGTGAGAAAAACAACCCAAACAAAAATAAATCAGCCTTATGCCAGCCTTTTAATTCTGATATGTTTCAGTTACTGGCAAAGAATATGGAGAGAGTATGAATTACTTGGCTTTGTTACATTTGGGAAAATTCCAACTATTAAAAAAAATAAATAAGATTCAGAAACAGTTTGAATGTGTAACAAAACTGATACCCAACTCACGCCCCAGATTACTGCTCTTATGCAATTGACATTGGCCAGAATCCATATAAAAACATACATCTCTTGGCTTCCTGCTCTGAAATTTGCACTATTCCATTTCAAATCTGTGCTTTCATTCTTAAAGCCAGAGCAAGATTATCATACCACAGTGAGAATACCTCTGCAGAAACTCAATATAGCATATTTGCGAACCTATCCTCCCTTTTCACCCCAAAAAAGATATCATTAAATTATAAACCTACTGTAGGACTACTTAAATAGTTATAAAATACAAACTGAAAAGGTGGGGAGAAGAACACCAAAGGATTCTACTTTTTTTAATGGAATATTTGCAAAAAACAGTACCATTTGTCTGGCAGCTATGTTTATGATGCAGCTTTTAAAATCACATTTACCTTTCAAATTATGGAATCTCTTATTACAAATGTACACTAAATGTAAAATGCTGAGCAGTAAATAGAAGATCCAGCCTGCACATCTGCTAACTTGTTTTCTTTGGGTGAGAGTTTACTACCACCTAAACCAAAACACACAATTTATGCTGATATTAATGCATGGGGGTTTTGCGTGGTCTGACAGACTTCATTGTTTTTTCATAGCCAAGGAAGAGTTTTGAAAGATATCAGCCCTGCTATTTAAAATAGAAGCCTGCAACACGAGAAGGAAAAACGTTAACTCAACAACATATTCAATCCATCATAAAAATTCATCTATTGCATTTCAGTTTATATGACTTCTCAATCATTTTAGAGAATATGACATTCCTTTGCTGTGAATAGTAGTGGGTATAGTTAATAGCAATTAATTCAGAGTAGGCTATGTATCTGACTACTGTTTTCAAACTTACTGTGTGTTAAATGCTGGAAAAATTAAGCATTTCCAGAGAAGAAAGCAAAACGACTTCTGAGCATGCTGCACATTAAAGGCAATATCCAAAAACATTTTTAGTCATCCCAAAAAAATCACATTAATGGGACCCATGATTTTTATTGGAAAGCAAAAAATTGCCTCATATGGGTTTCCTTGGAGAAATAAACAGATTTTTTTAAACTTCCTTGGGAAATACAAACATACTTAAGGCCCAGAGTTTTAAATGTTAACACCCAATGCCAGGCGTGAAAGATACAAGTGTTACTTCCAGTATTTTGTCTTCCTGCTCCTCCAGCATGGAGAAGACCAGAGAAGGAGAACAACACTCCTATAAGCAAGTAACTTAGGGTATTTATGGTGACACTCATATTTGAGATTATACCCAGTTGATAAAAAATGCAGCAATCATACAATAAAACATTTACAAACCCACATACCATAAAAAAGGTCAAATACAACAAGGAGATCAAAGATAAGAGGTCAGCAGTTGCTGGAGAATCTTCTTCTTGGCAGAAGGACAGCTGTATTTTCTTTTTAATGTAACAAACAAGCAAATAATCTCCAACATCGCTCTGCCCTCAATGCACTCTTTAGAAAGGGCAAGGGATATGAAGGGGAAAAAAACCTGAAGTGTTACTGAGTGTATTTTTTTGGGGCTGGCACATTTAAATATGAGTAGGGCCCACATCAGCTAAATTTATGTTTGTTTCACTCACATCTCTGTAACTTATACCTAATAGTTTAGAAATCACTGCATTGCTTTTCAAATACTGATAGTATAACAAACTAGATAATCCTTAGCACAAGTTAAGAGCGAAAAACATAGGTAAAGTTAATAGCAGAATTCTAGCATTAATGATTCATAGCATAGCAATGCACTGAAAAAGAAAGCCTCTCTAATAAAAACATTTTTGACACATTGGTACTGGTACCCCCAGTGCCTCATCAGACAAACAGTGGAAAAAATATGCAAAATTTAAAGTACTGATAGATAAATGTAATTTCACAGAAATTAGTTTGATTTGGTCACTCTTAAATTATGCTGAAGTACCTGAAACCAAAAAGTGATCCTATGCACAAGAATGACACACAGGCTTAGCAAAAGCAGCAAACCATGCCCTGTCGAGCCATTCATGATCTTTGCTACCAAACCCAAGTGGTGAGGAAGGCCACAACTAAACTCACATTGCCCATAAAATATCTTAATGCATTTATTAAAACAGATATTACCTTTTACTTTCTATCTAATCCTTCAACGTTTACTCCATTACTTAATAATCATTGCATTCTGCATTTTCAAGATGGGATGCTAAAAACCTAACTGATTTGAGTAAGGAGAAATGGAGAATCATTTTTGAGGTTGTGTGCCACAAAATAGTACCAGTCTGAATTAAACTAATAACAAATATGGTCAAACTATTTAACAAATTTCAGGCAAAATATATTTTGACTTTCAGAACATATGCATACATGAATAGTTAGAAGTGTGCACATGTGTAGCCCCATATCACGAAAACATTGAGTTTGTTACACAGTTTATAAACACAACTTGTACAGTTCGGAATTAAACCAGGTACAACAAATACTTATCTTCCAGGACAGCTGTCAGGAAGTATTATTATTACTATTACTTGTGATGGTGATAACAACAACAACAACAATAATAACAGTAATAACATCTACATTACAAAAACGTAATCCCAAGTATCACATTGTACCATTTGGAGAAAAAACAGATCAATAGCAGAATATGCTGTTTTCTGTTTTCTCTGCATACCATGAACAACTTTAAAATTCAGTAATTACCTGAACAACACCTCCTAGCCCTTCCCAATCTGCTTCCTTTACAGGTCAACAGTTTCTGTCACCTCAGTCTATGCAAGCCTCCCCAGACAGACACATGCAGGTTAACAGCAAATCCACGTTGCACATGTCAGCAAAGGACATCCAATTCAGAGCCAGTAGCTGCAAAACTAAAAACCTGCCCTAGTAGGAATTTGGGCAGATTACCAAAGGGCTAACAGGGAAATTCAGTTGACACACGATGCCAAAAAGGATGCGGGGAGTGCAACAGACCTCCATTCTGGCACACTGGCAAAAACAAGTTTCACAGCACTTAAGAACGTAATAACCTATAACCTAGTACATAATGTTGCCTTTATGCACGCCTCACTCACAGGAACTTCTGCAGGTATTAAGCATAAGAAGTCCATTTCTAAGCCTCTCGGTGTACAACAATTACCCTATTGTCACTTGGCCCACTGTGCATTGTAAGTCTGATTTCGTGCAGCAATCTTGCTGCATGCTGTCATGTCTGAGTATGAAGACTGTGGTATTTTCACTGTGCAAAATCCTACTTCAGGGATGACAGACTCACCCCCGCCTTCCTTTTTCCTCGGGTCCCCCTCCCTGGATAGCAGAACATTTTAATCCAGGCACCCTCACAGCAGAGTGATGACATCGTGACCTTTACTTGCATTTGCTGCCTGAGATGCAGGACCTGGCCAGTGGTTTGAGGCGTTGAAAGGTATCACTGGCTCACTTCAATGCAGGTGTTTCAGAACTGATCCATCACATTTACAGGGCCAGACTCGGTGAAAAGCCAGTCACTTAAAATATTACATTAAAATGTGCTTCTAGTCATTATTTCTAAAACGTTTTCCTCAAATTCTTTAGGGAATAATTTGAAAAGTATGTTTTATGCACAGAAGCAATAGGCCACCAGGTGGTTTTAACTTTTCCTAATTGGTTTGTTTTCTATTCAGATTTTGTTTCTCCATCGGTTTAAGCTCCACAGTTTGATGACAAGACAAACCAGCCAAGGAAAAAAAATACAACAAAAATAGGATATAAAAATATTTCTAAGAAAAAAGTAGAGAAATAGCTAACATTTCAGAGGGTTAACGCAAAACTAAATTCCTTTTAAAGCTACTATTATCAGAGTATATTTTTTTAATCCAAGAGGAACAGAAAATAGTATCTTCAAGCAGGTAATAAACTTGCCATAAAAACATGTTGGAAAAACTAAGAATTTTTATGAGAAAGTTCATGGTCTTGATTTACATTTGGCCAAAATCCTACTGTAGAAGTGGCAGTAGATTAGTTAGAGGACTACCATTACTATACTAATTCAGAAGGAAAATCATAAACTTATTTAAGTTTTAAACTATTAGTAAGCAGCTGCATTATGTATATATTTTCCCTAAATAGGTATATTTAATAAAGGTCATTTTGAGGTTCAGGGATAAAGTCAGCTTTCAATCTTTTCTTTCAAAAGATTTCATGAAAAATGGTGATAAAGAATGAATCAAGCACTCAAAATTATTCCTATATTTATTTTGTCCTAAACCACTATAGGCTGTAAACCAAGGATGGTAGTAAGAAGTTGCCTGTTTCTGTCAGCAATTGAACTGCTCCAGAGAGAAAAACTAATCAGAAGAAAAAAAAAATCTTAACCTCAAATACTGATTTCTAACAAAAAAAGGTCTTGAAAGCATACCTCTCTGGCTTTTTTGCTTGAACAAAATAAGTCAGGGAATTTGTCATGCAGATTACTGCAATTTGATTTTTCACAAATAAGGAAAAAAAAGTAGGCAATAAGATATCACAACTGTTTTTTCAGACAAGGGACAAGAGAAAAGACTCTGGTGACAAAAACGTTGGTGTATTCAAGAGTCCTTGCATATTTTTCATTAGTAGCAGGATGTTCATTCCTTTCAGCAAGGAAGTCTATTCATTGTTAAAATTTTCAAAGGTACATCTACTTTTGGAAATTGGTCTATTTATTAGAGAAACGGAGATAAAGCAACAAATCCAAAGAATGCATAATCCACAGACAAATGTAGTCAAAACCGTGCTACAGACCAAGAAATGGTTCATGCTTCCTCAGACAAAAATTAGGGGCAGGGTGTCAGCATGGGTAGGCTGAAGCTCTACAGCAAGATGGTGGTTCCGCAATCCAGGCAGCATTACCTCTGTCTTTTAAGTTTGGACACCCCAAATTCCCTCTAGTTGCCCAGCAGGTGTTTTAGCCTCTTCACTGAATATATGTCAAGCTTTGTTACCTAAAGCACATATTTTGATTCCCTGTCAAGTTATACAATCAGAACAAAACAATGGGGCTGCTTCCCACTGCACAAAATTCTCAAGTAATGCTTGCAATGCAACTGCAAGATGAAAACCACTGAGGGTGGATTTTCTACAGAATTTAAGCATCTGAAAGACTTAATTGACTTAATATGAAAGCTAATTTTGAAAGTACTCATATCCCTCTATTCTCTTTAACCCCCTGTTCTACTTAACTGAGTGGGATTTTCCCTTTTTTATTTTACTCAGAACTATATGAGTGGGAACATTTAATTTCAAATGCCCAAAGAGATTTCACATTTGATTTTTCAACAAGACATATTTCTCAATATCTACTGCTTGCAGTTATCACTGCTGAAGTTCATTTCAGATTACCTAAACCAGGAAGACCATAGTACACATCCTGTTTCAGTTCCAGGTATTCTGTTGTCCAGGACTTAGGACCGCAATTATTTTGTTAAGCCACGTAGTGGTCTTATTCAATATTGTAAAGGTCTGTATGGCTGAATGCCTCTGCCTTTAAAAGGTGGCCTCGAAGTTTTGAGATGTCAGACTTCTAAAACTACTAATTTTGACATTATGCTTTGATCTGGAAGCTTCATTTTTCATAGCTGTCTCATGAAAACATCAGGAACAGAACAGGGTCACTCTCTCAGCCTTGCATTGATATTTTCGGGAAGTACAGACACATTATTAGATATTCTTTAGAAAGTCTTCTGATGAGAAGAGAATCAGGTTGAATTTATAAAGTGCTACATACATATTAAACAAATTTCTCCTATCTTGGAGAAATTCACCAATTTCAAATCAATAAGAAATTTGCCACCAGGTGTGTTGGACTAGGAAATTTCATTTTCATTGCTCTCTTATCCCATAGTAATACCTACATGCAATTCATTATACTGTTTCACAAAAGTATCATCTCCTAATGAGTGTAAAAGAAACTGGTAATTTGGTTACTTGTAATTTTCTTGTTTTCAATATAAACATTAAAATAATATAACAAAAAAAAATTCCATTCTTATGATGGCCTTTCCAAGTCAACTCTCCTACCCAAAACATGCTGCCATAAATTAAATGCATACATAATCCTCACGGAAATAATTTGTAAAATAAGCATTAGAGGATATATACTAGTTTGGTTTTTATGGAATGCCTTTTGATCTACTTTTAATACACTCCCCTAGCTCTAAGTCAGTATCTTTTCCTTTATTCACCAGAATTGTGAAGTTTTGTACAGTTGTAACTATGAACCCCAAAGTTCTAGTTCTCATGACTTTTAACTCCAGGTTATAATTTGTCAGCATTGTATGCATTGCACAAAATCTTTTGACACATTTGTGGACACAGGGAAATAATTTACTTTTCAGATTCATGTGATCATCTTGTATGCTGCTCTTTCCACTTAGTGATGATCACATTAGTATGGTAACTTTAAATGTTCTTTGGATTGCTAACATACACGCCACTTATGTAATTATACAGCATATGTACCACACCCTTAATGTAGATCGCATGGAAGAGCAAACAGACATCCCAGCTGCTTCATTCCACTACTTTATTTGTAAGTGCAACAATTTCGTTTGAATTCAGCTTCAGTGGCCATTTTTTTCCCCATTTGATTCTGTTTTTCACTACAAATTATGATCAGCTGCTTTTTTTATTGAATTTATTTCAATGAAAGCCAGAAAAGATTTGTTAAGCAAATGGCATAAGCCAAGTACAAACTTCTGCTACATCAGTTTTCACAGGTCAGTGTATGCAGCAATTGCTTCCTTCCAACTCATTCCATGCGGCACCAATTCCCGTAACTTATCACACAAAAGGAGCACTCAACATTTAAGAAATGCATCTTAAATTCAAGCACTGGCTTATTACAATTCATTCATCTGCTTACCTCACTGTAAGGAAGACTTGCTAAAGAACATACATACATCAAGAGAGAGGACTGTCAGGTGTAGTTATTTGTGGTGTCCGTTCTGACATGCGTTTGGAGTGTTCACCTATTTTGTGGATTTTAATAAGAGTAAATGCTAACAAAACAGTATTAAGAGCATATGAGTGTTCAGCAGAGGAATGGTGAAACAAATCCCATGTTTTAAACATTAAGTTAGATACAAAGCCTAAGTGAAGTACTTTTCAGGCATTATAACATCATTAGCGTCATTAAATTGAAAAGCTGTAGCTCCTGCTAAGAGATTACAGAATTTACTTTGAATGAGTCACAGTGCTATACAGTTTCGAAAAACCCTATGGTTCGCTTCTGAATGTTAAACTTTGGCAACACCTTTTAAATTTATGTTGAAAGAAGAATATCAACACAATACACCACAGTAAGGTCCAGATATTTGAAAATAATATGAACCAAGCAATAGAAATTTCATAACTAAACTAGCTGTCTACATTTATTCTGAATTCTTAGACAAACAGGATTTATCAAAAGGTTCACAAAGTAACCATCCTAAAAGTATCAGAAAGCCAATGCAAGATATATTCTAGGCTGCAGCTGTGGAAACCAAGCTACACAACAGATACTTAAGACAACAGCAAAAATGGATTACAAAGGGATTAGACAATTTTACAGAAGCCAAATTTGTTAATGGCAATTCAAATAAAGAGAGTCTGGACATCACCTTGTTTTTTTTAAATCACCAATGCCCCTGCTACCAATTTCCTTCTTAATTTAGTGGCCTGACTGCCTGGGAGCGCTTCCCAATTCCTTGCTAACTCAAAAATATATTAATTTATTTCAAGATGCAGATACAGTAGTTAACCGAAAACTCTGGATTAAATACACAGTATTTGGTCTTGACATCCAGAAGAGAGCAGGTTTCCTGTTTCTCTATTCCTGTCTGCTTCCTGTATCACAAATCAAAGTTTCTGGTTTGCCTTACCTACTCAGGACTTCTACTTAACTCTCGTAAAACTGTGTTCTTGCTGTCAAATTTTAAGCTTTACCTTCTTTCTCTTCATAATTGAGAATCTAAGGATGCTAAGTTCATCCAGAAATCCTCTATAGTCTCAGAGCAGTTCAATATCCACCTGAATTTTCAGACTGCCCCTTGCTGCCCTCTCTGCTCCAACATTTGAGCACTTTTTTTTTTCCTTTAAATCTACTTCTCACATTTATAATATCATGACATAGCCTAACAGAACCTGAACACAAGGGGTCCTGAGTAGATCATTAACATCTCACTAACATCACTGAACTAAAACTTCTAGGTTTTTTTTTTTTTCATTTTAACAGAAAACTACCCTGAATTTCAAAATACCAATATCCTTTGGTTTAGGCCATTTTGAGAGAAGCTGTGAATGTTCCTTCCCTGGAAGTGTTCAAGGACAGGTAAGATGGGGCCCTGAGCAGCCTGGCAGAGTGAAAGGCGTCCCTGCCCATGGCAAGGAGGCTGTAACTAGATGATCTTTAATGTCCTTCGCAATCCAAACCATTCTATGGCTCTATGTGTTTCCTCTGCCTGAGAACTTAAGGTTCTTTTAACAATGGGGACAATGGTTAATGCAATACTAAAACAAGGAACACAAGAGCCCAGCTCTAGTGCGGGCCTACAGAGTTTTATTCCCATGAAATGGAAGTTCACCAGACGTTCCTAAAGCACTTCTGACAGATGTGCTGTAATCCTCTGGCAGCCAGGCAGGGGCTGCAGCCCACAATGTACGCTGGGCACCTGGGAAGCCTCAGGGTACATCAACTGGCAGCCTCAGAGAAGCAGAATTTCTGGCTTTACCAAAGTCCAGTGGAGGTGCAGCTGGCTCCATACTCCAGGAAAACTAAGTAAACTGGTCCCTTACTTTTGGCATTCCTGACTTACAGAAGACCTCACCTTTGACGTGCCTTTTCAGTCATGATCTACAGCAACAAACATACCAACAGCAACAGCCTAAAGAACCATATAGTGCATAAAACCAGTGACAGCATTTCCTTGGTCATCTACTGACCATCATTTCTTTCCTACTTATGCTGTTATAAACATGACATCATAGCTTGTTTCCTGCTGGGGAACTCTTGCACAGGGATAACAAACATGTACTCTGCCAGTACCAAAATCAAAACCAACTGCTCGACTCCAACAAACAGACAAGAAAACTCCAAACACTTAGCAAACAAATATTGAAGTTGCATAATTTAAAATCCCTTCCCTACTCTCAGACTACTCCCTACTCTGCAGTTTTAGAGGCATAGTTTTCATAAATGCTGCTGAAGAAAACGGATTTTAAACATTTTATTTATGGCTGCATATTCCACACAAAGTGTGAAAGGGGAAAAAAAAGCATGCACACCTATGTATAATGGGCAATTTACTGTGGGAAAAAAAAAACATACAAAAGGAGAACTTTTTAACTCCTGTTGTACAATTTGTTTTAGAAACACTTTAACAATGTAGGAAAAAAGGCCTTGATGCCATTTATACAGCTAACTCTTGCAGGCATGTTCCAAGTCCAATAAAGAAGGTTAATGCTACAATGGCAGTGAGAAACATGCAAGTCAAAACACAATCTGGGAGGAACAAAGCACCCCATACAATCCAAATTTCAGCAGCACTAAATAATATCCCACCTGTCAGTATGTCAAACAGCTTGGCGTGTTTCCATTACAAGACAAAAGTCACTTTTGTTTGTGTGTCAAATGTGCTCTGAGCAAAAGTGAAAAAAAAGAGAAAAGCTTTTGGAGAGTAGAGACAGTTCAGAGAGGTTAAAAGAAAATCAACTGATAAAAAACAATCATGCTTACCACCTTTGTGCTTATGTTCAAAAATAGCATTTTGGTCAGCCAGATGTTACAAATATAGTTACAAACACACATAATGAACAAATTTAGACATCACCGATGCATGGAAGATAACACAGGGTGGAACATGCCCTGCAACTTAAAAAAATTCATTTCAGTTTACAAATGGGATCCAAACAGAAATGCTTGTTAGTGCCTTGTTTTCCATTTCTCCAGGATTCTTTTTGTGTGCTGATTTATAATTTTCCTATAATCAAGAAAGAGGGGAAGGGCAGAAAGAAAATGGACAACATAATTTATTGTTGCCTCTTTATTGCCTAGAACAATTTCACAAAATAAACTGATTTTTAATTTTTGCTTTAGCTTAAATAATCTCTTCCATTTATTTTAAATGTGAACATGGAACTCGGACGGTGACAGAACAGATCACTTGTTTCTCAATACAAGATGTACCTTACTGGTAAGGAAGCTGGCAATCTGTCACTGGTTTCAATACTCTTTGTTTATTATAGTCACTTAGAAGTGACAATAATTGCTTTATTCCAGAACATAGGCCGTCAGACTACTTGGTTCAGGGGACAAGAAAAATCAGAGTTGGAAAGTGTAAATGTTAGAGTGATAGATGGCAATACTTTGCCATTCTGTCCCTGGATGCCAAAGAACTTTATAGATGTGAATTATAAGCTTCATCGTGGAAGACGAGTAATATTCAATGATGACAGTCATTCCTAATATGAAAAAAGAAACAGCCCCTCTTCCAAATTCATTGCATTAGTTTACAATAAGGAAAAAAAAATAACCATGGGGGAATACAAAATAAGTCTTAGAATTACAAGAAAGCATTTCAAGTTACCTAAATTTAACTAAACTTAGGTTATCCTTGAAAAACTAAGAATTCTGGGGTTGTTCCCAGAACTCCTTTATCTCAGCTGTGGGTTTCTGCTTGAGACTCAGGGAGTTTTGATCTTCAGCTGAGCCTGGAATCTGCCCCATGCAAGCAGACTCTGCAAGACCCAGAGAAGCCCTTGCTCACAGTTACAGAGGTCCTGCTGCATGTAAGGCTGTAAAAATGTGCAATGTAAGGTTTGCAGAGCAGCTTAGGTAAAGAGAGGAACATCTCTTGCCTTTGAAGCAGCTACCTTAAACCGTCCTTAACCTGGTTTACCAATTTGGTAAAGTTTTCATGGAAACATAACCTGGAATCCTACCTAGCAGGATGGTAGACACTAAGCAGCTGAATAAACACACTAACTGGCATGATCAAATCAATAACTTTTCTAGACACCTACCTTAACTCTTAGATCGAATCTCCTCTCTCAAAGATTACGCCAGGAATTTTAGATAGTATTTCCGACTGCTGTTTGAATCACTTTTGGCTGGTTATCAATAATAGGATCAAAATTCACAGTGTGAGATTCACAGAAAGATATCATCCTTTTAATTGTGGAAGTCAAAACATACAAAAATACCTAATAACATGAATTGTGGGGTACTGACTTCAGTCCACAGAAAACCAAGAATTAAACAAACCCAAGACAGGATTTAATATTGCCTCAAATTCTCTGTTTGAGATAAAAATGCATTAAAACAAGACAGAATCCTAGACCCTCTAAATGAGATAATAGCCACCCACAGGAAAATGTCCCCTGAGAAGAAAAACAAAGTAATTCTCATACCTTGCAAAGTAACTGGGCACAGCTTTGGCAAGTTCTTAAAGCAGCTATATCTGGACACTGGTTACTGCAAACTACATCTCATAATCTACCATGTAATACCATGCAAGAAGCATGGGTTCAATAGTAGTGCTCACCTTTTAGCTGGATGTTTTGCCTAGAATATTTTCAGAACATTGGTGACCATAGAGACACATATGGAAACAACTCAGCAACAAATACCTGGTGTGACTCTATTTCCCAAGTAAAGGAGGCACAGGGAAGTCAAGAGGACAGTCACACTGGCAACCACCAAATGGTTATTCAAAATGCTTTCACCTATTTCAAAAGGGGTAAAAAAATGCTCTACAAGAATTAATGTAGAAGTCAGGCTCAAAAGCGAAGCCAAAGCTCTTTGATCCTGTCATTGCTCCACAGGAGCAAAACTTGTAGCTGTTTAATTTTTTTATTGTTATTATTGTTATTTAAGATTAGTAGGCAACTCATTCATATCACTGAACTAGATGAAAGGTGTTAGGAATGAAAGAGATCATCAATTATCTCATAAGGGAAGTCAAAGCATTTATGCTATTCGAAAAGAAAACTGCAAAGATTTAGAACATATAAAGTTCTGATAAAAAATGTACTTCATGTATATAGACTGATAAAAAATGTACTTCATGTCCAGAAGGGCAGCCTTTGTGAAATTAATCTCACATCATGAAGATCTCAACCAGAAGGTAAGTTCGGCTGTTCTGCAACTGAGACCTCAAATCAGAAGAAACTTCTATGGTAATACACAATTAAATTAGGTTAAAAATACTATTTTTAATAAGCTGTCAAATACTTATTTGCATACTTTCTCTTATGTAAGCACATGCTCATTAATTAGAAGGATCCTAATGCAAACAAATTGTGTCAACACAGGAGATCACACTTCTTGAAATAAAAAAAAAAAAAACAAACAAAACCCCAAAAAGCAATAACACACTGAGATCCTGGCTGAGTCAGAAGGCAGACTAGTTGGCAATATAGTGCAAAAACCCTTTCAAACTGCCATTTTGAAGCATGTTAATCTTTCTATAGCTATATGGAACCACATATTCACTGCATGCAAAAAGAAGTGAGAAAGTGAAATCCCTGGCCCTACAAAGGCCGTTGCAAAGGAGCATAGTGGGAGGGAAGGGAGGGAAATCAGAGGAAAAAGGGGAGAGCTCATAAAATGTAAGGTTTAAGGAACGACACTGGAGCACATCCAAGATAAATCTCCATTCTATTTCATATTTTTTGGGAGAAGCAGCAGGTTCTTCACACTGCATGGAGTAAGATCGCAAAATGCCAAGAACAACAGGCATAATTCTTTCAAGATCATTCCATCAGGATTTTGCAAATGAAAACATTGAAATATTTGGGAAAAAAAAATAGTTGCTGAAGAGAACAAAATTTTCACTTTGCTTCTCTCTCACCACCAAGTTGACTTTACTTTCCCTCATCTCACAAAGAACTTCTAAAAGACAAGGAGAAAAGCTGGCAAGTAAACACCAGACTACCTCATCTAGGTGAAAAACTGAACTGTTCACTGGCTGTCTTTTTAATATTTTATATGAGCCTTTCCAAGATTTTATTGGTTCTCTTCATGTACTTTTACTATCAGAGTCTCACTGATCTTGGAATATAAGCTAACAGTTGTGGTTTTACACCACAATGTTTACATTAGGCTGTCAGTGCATAAAGAAAATGAATACAGCTCCCACCTGCAGCTCTTGCTGTTAACTTATGCACATGGCACACGCGTGCAGGATTCATGAAAAAAGCCTCTGCTGCATCCCTGGATTCCTTGGGAGGCCTCTCTCCAAACATCTCTGGCTATATTCACTCTCTGTGGTATCCCAGTGGGGCAGAACCAGGGCTGGCTTTAGGCACAGGCAGCAGCAGTCAGAAGTTGCAGACTGCTGGGGAGCAGCACAAAAACTCTCCATGAGGGTATCCATGCCTATACCTTTGTGCTGTCAGGTGGCTGGAGAGCCAAGTGGGCTGCTACGGCCCTGAAGGGAGAAGATGAGGCAGCAGCCTTTCCTGGCTCCAGCAGCAGATAAAGCCATCTCCCACTCCCATTTGTGGAAAATTAATTTATTTCTGCTACACCACACAGAAATTTTGTTCTACCTCTATGGTAGAAAAATTTACTTTTAAGTCCTCAAAGAAACAACAAAAAAGCCCAAAAATATTCAGGAACATGTATACTACAACAGGTACAGATGAGACTGCTTTTACCTGGTTTCAGAATATCATTCTCTTTATTTCCAGGAAGAGTTATATACTATCAGATCCCCCTGAGTTTTATGCCTTTTCTTACAATCCCAGCTCATCTTTTGGTATTTAAGACCTTATTGTGTATTATGTTCTTTCTTAGAAAGCCTCTCTGCAGTCTTGATGGGTAGACATGATATGTTTTCAGATTTTTTTTTAAATGAAGGAATCCCTTCTTTTTTTATCAAAGAAGATCCTTCTTTTTTATCAAGAGAGATCCTAAAAGCTCATCAGAAAAATGTTACTAAGAGTCTTCAAAATTTTATTCAGTTGTAGTAGCTCCCATACCCCCTAACTTTGTATGCTTTTGATTTTCAAAGTTTGTATTTGATTTTTAAGTCAGATTCATGATGCATGAGACTGTCCATACCATAACAATTAAAGGCTAACTTACATGAAGGATCAGAAGATGGAAGCAGCTAACCAGCCTATGACAAGTGTTAATGTAACTTTTCTATTAAGTTCTCTTGCTTTCCTCCTTGAAAGTGAATTAAGAAAAAGGAAACCGTTTTGTGTTACAGACATACTATAACATTGAAGATGTCAAGAAATCTACTTTCATTAAAGAAAGAATTTCATGACTTAGCGGCTGTGACTGTCAAAACAAGTACACGTCTGTCTCCTTTTTTTTCCTCAGTCCAGAGAGGTTCATGTTCCCTATGGCAGGACTCTGAGACCATACACTAGCTTACACTATGCTTGTAGGACTAAATTTATAACTGGAAAACACAAACAACAATCTCAGCAAGCTAACAGAAGTCAGCTGACAGATATGGTAACACAGTCAAACAAAAATTCTTTTTTTTAAACAGTTACTTTACTTGTAATACAAATTGCTGCTTGAAAAAGTTTAATTAGGACCAAAGCTACCACTACAGTTAATTTTTTCATGTCCATAAAACCTCTCAAAATTTTTCTGTCAAGGACACACCTTTTCAGCTGGTCTCAGCTTTTTTTGAGAAACTTGACAGGTGTTTTCTGCATAGAAAAGGGAAGACAAAACATACTTCAAGAGATTAAAATTTAATTCTTAGCATTTTTTGGCAACAAATGAAACATATTCATCATGTACCTGTGAACAGGGCAGCCAATTTAAAAGATGGTACAATAATGTATGGAAAAAAAATGTGCTCCAGTAAGCAGAGAAATGAGTAATACTGTACATAGAGCATCTGTTAAGAGTTTAGCAGATCTTTCCAAAACATTATTTCTCCCTAACACTACAGTGAGCAGAACATCACTTCAATCTGACAGAAATTAGTGGGGTTATCTGTGATAGCCTGCAGAAGAGCATTACTGAAACACCTCAGAACAAGAAGGTTATTTGTCATCCTTACCCAATTTTAGTGCCTGACATCAAAAAACTCTCTTGAGGAAATAAGGGGATAAATAAGGATAAATGCAAGAGAACTGGGAGACAGATTATTGCTTTTAAACACCCTGTTCTTGGAATCCCATGATAAAAAAGAAGGGATTCCTTCATTTAAAAAAAAATCTGAAAACATATCATGTCTACCCATCAAGACTGCAGAGAGGCTTTCTAAGAAAGAACACAATACACAGTAAGGTCTTAAATACCAGAAGACAAAATGCAGCAATGGCTAAACCCACATGAATTTGAGTAGCTGGATTGGTAACACCAGAAAGACTACTTAAAGGTATGCATAACAGGCTGAATTTTAGCAGCCCTGGCAGGAGTACTTATAAAGCAGAACTGGGGCACTTGCCTGATGTGAACACTGGCTTAGCAGAACACTGGTCATTGTATTTTCTGTTTTAAACGTGGCCACAAGAAAATGTGCTACGGGGAAAGACTCCAGCACCACAAGCAGTGCCACCCACGTATGGCAGGAACAAGCAGTGTAGGCTAGCAGGCAGTGTGCATCTGAATTCTGCACACGGAAAATACCTCTGAAACATGGAAATATTTTGCATCGCATTTAACTGATGACCCACGCTGTCAGGCAGAAAGCTTTATTCATGCAGTGGACAGAAAGCCTCCTGAAAATGTACTGTAGTGCTGTTCAAAACTCCCCAAAATAGACAACTGTCTATTTTGCATCTGCAGATGTGGCACTGCCACCTTTTAACCATCCTTGAGGCAAACAGCCTGTAGATACCACAGCGTGCAATCCACCTTGTCCCACACGATTTACTAGCATTTAAATATGTGCTTCAACATTCTTCTATCTCAGTGAGATGTGAACTTGAGTGACAGGCTAGGACCACGTAAAAAGCTACGAAAACATTGGTTTTCTCCTCATCGTGCCCTTTCCCCTCTCCTACACCTCCATCCTCCTAAACGAAAGGCATGGAAGAGGAAGAAAACTATTGCTAACATAAGTTACTGCTTAGGGGAAAAGTAAAGACAGGCAAGGGAACGAAATATTCACTCATCCACACAGTGAAGAGATAACATCACGTGGAGCACTGTATTGACCTAATCAGACGAGCATTAATTGTGCTTGTATGGCTGAGGAAGGACAACAGTTGCTTCCAAGCACCATCAAGAAACACACTCTGTCACACGGCAAAATTACTCTTTTCCAGATGTTAAAATGGAAATCTCTTTACAATATCTTTAAACATGTATAACTTTCACTTTGCACATTAAAGGCAGCTTTAATGCAGCATTCCATCCGGTGTATTAATAGTAAAATCATACTTGTGTCTAAACACAACAGTTTTGGCTGATGCCTCAGTATCACTTTGTCCTGTTAAGAAGCTTAGAAGTGCTTGCTCATCTGCCATGGTCCAAAATACCTGCCAGAAAGTTTTCTTGTTCTCTTGGCTATATTTTTTCATGAATGAACTCGCCAGTGCATTTCAAGGTGATGTTTTGTTTTCAAATCACAAGCATAAAATTGTTTTAAATTTCCCACATCTCCCTTTATATACACAGAGGTTCTCTTTACTCCCTCTTCTCACATATATAATTTGGCAAGAGAGGGAGGGGAGTGTTTGTTTGGGTTTTTTTTTTCAGTTGGCTGGTTGGTTTTTACTTCTCCCATGCATCTGTTGTGGTTTTACTCAAAGTGCCAAACATTCAAGTAAATTGCAGAGCAGATCATTAATACTGTTACAAGCTTACTGCTTATTTGTAGAGAAAAAAAAAAAAAAGTAACCTGACATAAACTGAGTAATATCAGAAGACCTAAAGAAAGCATTTTTCTTATGAAAGGAAGGCGTATGTGCTCATCTTACTCCCATAGAACCATTTTCTTCATACCAACTTGCTCCTTAAACAGTAAGTAATGTTTTGTTTTGATTTTTGCAGCTGAGTGAACTGTATTAATGGTTTCTGCCAAAATAGAAAGCTCAGGGGAGGAACTGAAATCCTAATTTATATAATCAAAATTAATTGGTAGCTTATATCTTCAGGGATTATAACAAATCATTATATTTGGTTGAAGACAAAGGACAAAACACAAATTTTAATTAAGCTTTCACATTTAGTGGTGAAAAATGTAAGTTTTAATGCTTTGCATTTTAGATAGCCACATAATATCTGTGTGTTACAGTTAAAAGAGGAATCGGTGGGGTGGAAAAAGCTCCTAATTACATCTTCATGAAATGAAGCCAGGTGACAAAGCAGTTGCTGCTGCTTGTTATATATAGCTGCTTGGCTATATTGAATTAATTCTTTAGCACTTCGATTTTCACACCCTGGTTTATAGGCCTCTGATGATCCACAAGCTCAAAGCTAATGGTCTACAGGACCAGATCTCATTTAAGTGTTTTTAATTAGAAACTCAGCAGAAATACACACAGTCCTCCATGGCAAAGGCAAAGGGTAAACTGTGCCCATTGGTACAAATACCACGGGAACCACTGTCTCAGCATGATGCCAAGGGGTTCCATGAAACAATAAATACCAGTACAAATTTCACCTGGCAGATTGGCATCAGGATCTTAGTCACCTGAACTTTAAGGAAGGGGTGGGCTTTATAGCAGATACCTAGAAACTGCTTTTCCAAACCACTCTAATAATACTAACAGACTAATTGCCTCTTGTACACCAGACTGCTGGCTGGATACTGTCAATGCTGCCTCAGGTCCTGTGGAAGATGGCATCAGTAACAAGCCAGGTATGTGGGAAAAGCTGTGCTGCTCATTATTGGCCTCCACAGAAACACCTCACGAGACTATGGATGCCCACTTACAGAAAGCCCCTGTCCCTCAGGAACGTTTGCAGCAAGCACACTAACATTCAACCAGAGAAAAATGAATAAACATCCAGCAAGGTCCAGCTGCCAGTTCATCATAAAATTTTGAAAGTGGTCAGATTATACCCAGGGGATTTAGGACAGTAATTTTAAAACAGACTCCAGTTTGCCCACACAGATGTAAGACAGAAAAATGGTTGCTCCTCCATTTCATCTCAGATGACTTGTTTAAGAATATTTTGTCTGCTGTGTTCACAGGCCTTTACCTTGGATGTCATAGCCAGGGAAAACCCATAAGAAACTCCTCCTCATTCATGGAGATCTACAACAATAACAACTTTCTTCGAAGTCTACAAAAAGACAGATTTGTCACTGGAACAGACAGTGAAGATGCAGTGCACTTTCACGAGTAGCTAGAACAAGAGTAAATTGAGTAAATCAGGACCTGTGACTTTTTGCAGGAGTTTTTAAACTTTTTTTTTTTTGCCGCTTAAAAATAAACCAACCCATTTCCAAAACCCACAAAAGCAAAAGAACCCTCCTACAGTACTGTAACTCTGCAGTCCTGCAATTCAGCTCCCTATTGCTCAATTAAAATCTGTCTTTAGATTTAAAAACAGTTTGAGTTTTCTTCCTTAAGGTTCCAAGGCTTATCTGAGCTACCAAGTCCCAAACAGTTCTACTGATCTGTTGAGCAATAAGAATATTATTTCTAGATAAAAGAAGACAAATCCTACCACTAGAAGTGCATTCAAGGGTATTTCTAGCCACAGACTTTCCAGTTAGCTCCGCTCTTCCCAAAGAATTAATCAAAATGTGTTAATCCATCTGTGGAAGCTTGATGTCACAGTAGCTTTTCTGTAGGTTAGAAGAATGGAAACCAGACTCTTATCCTGTTTGGTCAGTCCTCTTATGGGATCTGGGCATCTATTTTTTTATACACTTGTTGAATCCAGTTGTGGCATTAGGCAGCTGCCTATTCCAAACCTCAGGCTGCAGTCGCACTGCTCTCTACACTCTCATCCCAAAGCAGTAACATCAGCAGCAACAGCTGGCAGCATCTCCTCAAGAAAATATTCTAACTCCCAGATGGGCTGAGAGGAGGTTCCTAACACACCTCTGCTCTCGTGGCTTTAGAACACAAAGGAGCACTTTAGGACAAAAGGAGTTTTGGTGGCAGTGGAAAACCAGGAAACCAAGTCAGGTCTTGCTAACGATAAGTTTCTTCTTTGCCAGATCAGTAGTGAGGGCAGAGGTGGAGCAGTGCTGGCACACCTTCTGCCTCAGCTATGTCTTCCCACAGCTAAGTGGAATGAGATGGTAAGCATCTCTACGAACTTCAGAAACACTCCTTGAACCTCAAGATGGCACAGACTGGACTCATGAGACTGGAAAAAACAGTTAATTTTAAACTTGAATTTTGGGGCATGAAGTAGCTGCTCATAAACATGTTCACACAATACCTCCAATACTTTTTTATCTGCAAGTGCATATCTTTAGGAAGTGACAGCTTTTCCAACTCTAGGAACAATTGTCAAGGTTTGTTTTTCCTTGTTTAATTAATCAGGATACCAAGATCCCTCATTTTCCATGAAAAAGGATTTTTTTTTCCTTTCTTTTCTGATGATACAATCACCTCCAAAATATTTTAAGGTTTAAGAAAACATCTTAACATTTAGGTAAGACCAGCATAATATATCATTTTTATAAGCCAAGAGCTGCCTACATAGTGAGCACTTTATTTGGAATTTTGTTAATAGCTCACCGTCTGTACCTTGCCGAGTCATTGCTACTGACAAATAACAAGGAAAGGAAGACTCAAAGATTCTCCAAGAATCTTAAGAGAAGATGTTATGAGAAACAAAATTAAAAAAAACAAAACTCAAAGGCTTTGTTCTTCAAAGTCTGAGTCAGCTTTTGTAGATGTACAGCAATTGCTTGCATATTGCAAACACAAGAGCCAATGAGAATAATTTTCAGTCTATTTGTATACACCATAAATAAGTGAAAAAGAATCCTAACAAAAAGACAGGACTTTATACAATGGATTTCAAATATTTTAACAAGTGAGCATTGCACTACCCTGAGTATCAGAACTTCAGCTTGGTCTCACTTCCCAACAGGCAATGGCGAGGGAAGAGTTAAAACTCAGGACCGCTACTTTTAGCCTTGTGTTTTAGCCATTAGAACTTGTTCTGTACTAATCTCCTTTTTGTTCCCAAATATTTTTTTTCAGTAGTGTTGATTGCTCCAAGGCTCCTATCTGCAGAAACTCTAATGAAACTACAAGAAGTATTTAAACTTAAGGTTGAATTATCAAGTATTTTCAGGATATAGAAAGCAGGAAACAGCAACACATTATGTAATACAGCCATTATATACTGCCATAATAAATATTTAGAAATTCCAAGACTCTCTAAAGAAGCCTTTCGTGCACAGTATCAGCATTCATCCCTTCAGGGTGTAACATGCAGACTGCTTCTCCACAGGGAGTTTTATCTTATTTCATTTTCATACTGCATTCCACCTCTATGTCGCCAACCAAATTGTTTCCTGTTTTATTGCACAGAAGACCAAGAAAACGTTTAGTAGTCACTATCTGCTTTTAATGCATACTGATCAAATTACCTAGGGCCTCTAATATATCTGTTGTTATTTAAATGTAGGAAGTCAACAGGGCCACAAAAGGTCCAAAATGTTTTATTTTTACATCTAAATTTTATGCCTAATATTGGAAGACATTTTAACATATATTAGAATTGCTTCATTTTCACAGTAAAAACCTCAGATTTATATTTTTATGGTTATCAATTGCTTTGCTCACTTAAGAAAGAGCAGTTTCACTTCATTCAGAAGGTACCTTTTTAATTTCATTTTTCAAGAACAGCACTGCAGCCTTGACTCCAGTACAACAATACAGTATTATTATTAACACTCACACAATCTTCCCTTCAGAAAAGGGACTGTTTCTCTAACTGGATATCATGAAGGGGAAGTTAGGACTTTTAAATTTTTTTTTCAAATAAAGCTATATCAAAATAATAATTTTGTTCGTTAAATTTCTCTATTCTCTCATCAAATCTTAAACAAAAATGTGTTAAACCCCTCTAAGTTTAATCGTGATTAACTGAGTTACGGAGGCTTCCCAAATACCAGCACTGTTCACTAGACCAAGTAGCATCTTAACAACATATTAACTCATAAGGTTTGCCATATCAAGGTCATACAAAAGCAACAGTGCCTTAATGGCAGTAACCTGTGGGTTTGACATGTATGATTCACAAATAGCCAAAAATCATGAACCAGTAGCTCAACAAAATATTAGTTAGCACGTTACTTTAAAGTAAAATGGAAATGACAGCTCTCAGTGCAAAAAGAACTTAATCTCATGCTTGATCTGCACTAGAGATGGTTACAGCAAAAGTGTTATTTTTATGTCTATGCTTCTGAGAAGAGTCGCTGTCCTTTTGACTGCTCGAATTAGCGATTACTACTGGCATATTAAACAAAACCATGTTACTGGCTTATAAAACAAGTGTTTTGCTTTCTCTTCAAGAGAAAAATACCAGTTCTCCTACTGACACTGCTGCAAGAAAAGGAGGGAGAAACCATCCTTCTCTCCTCCTGTGAACGGATCAGGCTCCAGCCATGATCAGGAACACACCAGGCAGAGCACTGATCTAACCCAATACAGCAAGTACTGCATGCACCTGTAACACAAACACAGATGTGCACTGTTGTCCCAGAGGAAAAAACCCCAAACACCTCAACACAGAAGTCAAAGCAATAAAAACAAAACCAGGGGATTTTTTGAAAAACAAACCAAAAAAAACTCAATCCCCTTGAGCTTGGGGTACAGCCACATCATGACTGGAACATGCTATTAATAGTGTCTGACACAGTAAAAACAGTTATCACATTGCAAAGTCTGAATTATTCCCACAGAATTCATCACTTGAAAAAGTCTAAAGCATTTATTTTTCCAGAACAGTTTTATAAACATAACCTAGTCATTAGAATATGCAAGCACACTTTCTAAAGTGACCCATGCAATACCTGTTGAGACTAAACGGCTGTAACACGTACATTCTGGCAGGGAAGCACACACACTTCTGAGGCCAGCCCACCTTTGAACCTCTTCACTGTAGCTTATGCTTTGAAGTAGGAAACCATAAATGGAAGTTGTTGCTTTCTTCACTTCACATACAAGATGAAAGGTCCTCACAAAAAGCATGTCGGATGCCACAACAACAGATCTTACGTGAAAGGCAGCAAAAGTAACACAGAGGAGCTACAGCTCTTGTCACATGGAACTACAGATCTATGCTAGCAGCACGGCCCAAAGGAGCACAGCAGCACACCATCCTACCCTGGTGATGCAGTTAAATGCTGATGCTTTTCACTATGAAATAAAGCCAGTTTTTAAGAGACAGGTGGATGCTCGCTCTGCACATGTTGGTTTCCAATGAGCTAGCTCAGGGAACAGCAGCCACTTAGCTACAGATATGCTGGAATATGCCTCAGAAGTGTGGGTCTCTACAGGAAGTATTTGAAAAAAGTTAGACTTTTAGATAAAAAGATTAAAAAAGAGGAGATTTTGGTTTTAAATATTGTGCACGAAGACACTCCTGGTTGGGTGTAAAAGAGTAGAAAGGTAGTTTGTACCCACTGTCAGCTGCTCAGTAAAGATCTTACATCATCACAGGTGAAGCAGGATGCTGGTTAGTAGGTAGTGAAGCAGCCTGAAGGCAAGTCAACAAATAACACCCAACTTCGTTTTCAGCTTTGAGAAACATACTGTAACTTTTTTTTCCCTTAAATTAAAAATGTTATAATTTATAGGCAAATAATGAAGAACCCTGAGCCAGGGGGAAGGCAACTCCAAATCCAGTGAGGTAGACTTTCCCATTTACAAATTTTACAATCAAGTTGAAGACAAAACCTTAGAATCAAGTTCAGAACAAAGCAAAAATGAAGAATATTAACTTTACATGTAGTTTCCTATTAGAAAACCCCAAACAACAACAAAACCCAAACAAAACAACCAACCAACCAAAAACCCAATGAGAAAAATACTTTTCCTGTATTACTGCACAGGAGGTTGTAGTTTCTGTTTTGGTTTGTTTTAACTAGAAAGCCAAAAGCATAGCAGCATTACAGCAAGCAGGCTGTGTTAAAAGCTGTTAGAAAGAGCTGAAGCAATATTTTGCTCGGGTACCAACACCAGTTGCACAGCACGCAAGTTTCTGTATGCTTGGGATCTTTCTCTTCTGAGCAACACCTGAGAAACACATAGGAAAAAATAATTCCACAGTCTTCTGTGACAGTAAACATGCATGCTAAAAAAGAAAAAAAAAAAAAAATTGGGTGGCACTTAAAATATTCAGCCAAATCTGGAGTATTTGAAGGTGTTCCAGCTTATTGCAGAGTGGTTGGACTAGATGACCTTTAAAGGTCCATTCCAACCTAAACCACTCTGTGTCCATAATTTTATTTAATATGTGTTAATTTATTAACACAACCATCAGCATCTGCATGGCTTTCTTCCCCTCCTCATATCTACATACATACAAATACAACTGAACATTCCTGGCCAGGGGACTATGTAAGCCTACAGCTAGCTCGCATTTAGATTTGACAGAGATGTACACATTTTTTCATTTTAAGAATTGAATT
>VZRS01013383.1:246428-332698 GCA_013398055.1 Ifrita kowaldi | reverse complement strand
TGTTTGGGGTTTCGTTTGTTTTGGGAGTTTTGTTTGGATTTTTTTGTTGGGAGGGGGGGTTAATTTTGGTAGTGTTTTGAGGTTTTTTTGGAGGTGGGCTAGTATTTCTACCTGTATTATCTCATTGTTCCCTGCAACTATATTCACAAGAATTCCAAATGGATTCAAGAAGACTGACACAAAACCTTAGCCCCAAGGAGCTTCCATTTACATTTAAAACCACCTTGCTGGCAACAGAATTATTTAGTGATGAGGCATATCACAGAAAAGGTATAGCAGGATGTTGATGGGGGGTTTGTGCATGAAACCACCACTCACAAAGCATTATTCCTACACTGAGTCTTGCTTTGATGCTTGCAGAGCATTTATTATTTTTTATTTTTCAAAAAGGTAATGTTCAGATACCCACTCTTAGTCCTAAGCATGAAATAATGGAACACTTTCCTAACTTGCTCTGAGAGCAGGTTTATGTAGAACATCAATTTCTGTCAAAGTAGAAACACAAAATGGTTTGGGATGGAAGGGACCTTGTAGGTTACCTAGTTCCAATCCCCCCACTATGGGCAGGGATAATGATGATTCCAAAATTCATCCTACTGGTTTCATACTGTTTAACATACAAATAGGTGACTTCTCTCCCATGCGTATCCTGTATCCCTCATCCCACTAAGGAATTCGGACCTGCAAAACTATCCAGAAGCAAGAGTGAACCGCTGCAGACCACTGAGCTTTCGGTATCTGTATATTTTGTATTTCTACATCTTATTATTGTTGTAGATAGTTCTATCCACTAGCCCCCCTGGGATAAGGTTTGGCCTATTTTTCAAGAGCAACTTGAAGATTAGGAGGTGGGAACAGATGGTTTTAGTCAAAGCCCTTTAAATCAGTTCCAAAGTGCAATATTTTCACATACTCCCCATGCTTACCACCCATCTAAAAAATAAAAAGAACAAAAATCAAAAAGTGACAGAAAAGGAGGAAAAAAAGATGAAACAGCTTAATTTATTCAGTCTGGCTTTTGTACTTCAGCTTGGTAAGTTTTAGTATGTAATAAAACACCCAATCTACTGCACTTGTACTATTATCATTACATTTAGCACATGACATGACAAATACTTAAAATCTTTAGCATTACTAATATACAGAAAATACCTTTGATGATATTCCAAGTAATTAATCTGTGCCACACAATGCAACCAAGCCTTATAATGATGCAGTTCAACATGGATGAAATGTGGTATCTAATAATAACAATCTAATAAACACAGCACTCTTTTCTGTTATCCTCTTAATAATTTGAAGCATCTTTTGTATAACAGTTTCTCACACAGTGCTATAATGAAACAAACCAGGGAAGAGAAAAAAATTTAGTTAGGAGATAAAATACGTCTGATAAATCGTATAACACAAGACTGCAGACCATGTAGCCTTCAGATTTCATTGCCTGTCAGGCAAGCAATTTCTCCTTTAAAACACAGCATTTTAAAAATAATTACTCTATGTTTCCATGTTAAGAGAAACACAATAATTAGAATCCTGTCAGAGAATTACCATTTAAATTACGGTCATTGACAAAAATAACTATTTCTCTATTGCCCTCTTACTTTCAATCACAGTTTCTAAAGCAAAGGTTTTAAAAACTATCTCTAGTTATGTAAAAGGATAGTCAAATACAGTAATACATGTACTAATAACAATTTCATTAGACGAAAGAAAATGTGACCAGGCCACCATAGGCTGTGCGATGAAAAAAAAACCCTAGAAACTTAAGTTTCTCCTTATTTATATCCTATGCTTACAAAAAACAATATCTGTGCTCAAGTTTTTAAAATTAATCCACCCTCATTTATAGCAAACATTTTTAATGACAATTCTATAACGTACTGACAAAAATGATGCCTTAGATGAGCAGATTTAATGTAGCGAGTATAAAGTTTCTGATTTTATGCAAATATAATCAGGTTGTACACACTGCTTCATGTAGGCTAAAAGCTAAAGAAAGCAAAAAATTAGCACTAATTCATGAAGATCAAGAACTTACAGGAGCCACCACCAGCACTTCACAAACACCAGTCCAATTAAAGCTAAGAAAATGCATGTCAGAAAGCTAAGTATTAGTGGAAGTGAATCAAATATATATTTCAACTTAAACTATGGCCTGACATTACAGCACGATACTGCCATCCAGAAGAGATGTTACAACCACAGCAGAGCCCACTTAGGGCTTGGAAAATTTGTGGAGAAGTATCCTCTGTGCTGGAGGCCTTGCCACATACTCAAACACAGAAGGAAGAGATTAACACACAAACGAACCCAAGGGCACCTCAGCAAAGGTGTCTAGTGACAGCCAAGTTTACTCACATCCATGTGCACTCTGAGATGTTCTTCTCAAACTCGTAGGCGTATGAACGAAAGCTACTTCAAAAAGACTAAAAATTACTCGTGACTTTTTTTTTTCATAACATTTAATGACACTATGGAAAAAGTTCCACTTCAAATATCAAAGGCAAAGTGTTCATCCTTCCACACCCCACAAAAGTGCCAGTTCATATTTAAAAAAAAAAAAAATCTAACCATAAATTAAGAGTTAAGCTACATTTAAGTAAGTTTCAATTGCTTCCTTGCCTTGAAATGTAATTACATTTTCAATATATTGTCCTTGCAACATTTAAGTCTTCAAATTATTTATACTCCATGGCATTAGAAAGTCATGTTTCACTTTGTTAACAGTGCACTTTGTGAACACGTTAGTATCTAACAGTAAATATGCATATGTAACATATCATTAAGAAAGATACCCCTCCTATAAAAACATTAGCATCTGCTTAGAAAAGTCAACTTTAATCTATACTTGCTGACAGAGAAGATAATATATTGCAGGCAATTCTGTTTTATCAATAGGTCTCACTATATTAAACTTTCTTTTGCTTCCCCTCCCCCCTATTCTTTTATTTTAAAGCAAACCATTCATGGGTTAAAAATATTTCAGCTTTATTAAGGAAACCACTGAATCAATGGAAAAATTGCCCTGCGAATGAGGACAGGTTTTCATACTAGATACTGTTACATGGACTTTTCAACCATTACATTGCAATAATATTACTGTTCCTAGATTGCTAGTTCTACACTGATACTGTCATAAATAACTTCTATTGACCAGTTGCATGTCGTTATCGGGAAATTTTGACTTCAATGTGACTTGATGCTAATCGACAAATTTTCAATTATTTATTTTAAACTGAATCACTGGAGAGAAAGTTCAAATAATTTCCTTTGATTTATTCAGTAAAAATAAAGAATACCCTACACTAATATTTATAGAGGAATTCTAGTTCAGTACCTTAACCACAAATGTAAGGCAATGAATTACAAGTAATAAACTACTTACACAATTTAAACACAGTTAACAGTGGGCGGTTCTCCAAAAACCACCCAAAGTTTGTCTTCAACTGACTTCTATGACGATCTTTTAAATCCTAATTAGCATTCAGCATTTACAGCCCAAATTCCTAATACGTATTCCTTATCATTATAAGCTATTAAAAGAATATAATGCAGAAACATACATAGTAGCATTATAAAATGCAACCATTCACTGGAATTCGCAGCATTTGGTAATGGTGCATCTAAATGTGACAAAATGAAAATGCACAACACACTTAGAAACACTGATAGCTGAACAAAATCAAAATATTAGACAGAGTACAGTAACAAAAACCTGCAAGCATGAAATACTCCCAGGCATCATAAAGAACCTCTGTCTGTGACGTCGAGTCACCTTCAGAACACACCTCATGACAAGTCAATCAGTCCCATTTTTTTGTCGTTAGAAGTATTGCAACCAGATTCAGGAGCATCTAGTACATGGAGAAAAACCCAAACAAAAAAAACCTGAAGTGTTTTACAGAATTCCTTGCATAGTACTTTTGAAAGCAATTCTCATTTATCAGCTACTTACAAACTGTATTGTTTCAATTAAGTTGTAACTTTTGAAATCCGCAGGAAGAATTATATACCTTTTATTTCAGATAAACTTGCAAAGACTGCTACTGTAATTCAAGTTTAGAGATGGAAGAGACAACAGTATAGATCAGTATCATAAAAAATTAGCATCTTACATTATCCTTTACTTAACACAAATTTTAATCTATTTTTTCCAGTGGAATTGGGATTTTAGATAATGTGAGTTTAGCAAAGTAACTGAATCTTTTACTAGCTCCAAAGACTTAGGTATGCTGAATGTACGCAATGTTTCAGGAGCATTTTTTAGAGCTTTGCAATTAAATTTTACTGCCCAGCTAACTAAATACACAGGTTGCATATGCCTTGTAATTAAAATACATCATTTCTGGAGGATGTTCTTTGCCACAGTGGAGCTTTAGAAACAAATCAAAGGAAAAATACTACACCAATATAAAATTAGAAAAGCTCCACAGAACTCACAGCTTGTTGCACAAACACACACAGAGCTTAAAAAAAATTCAAGAGTATTAAGCATATTAAAATCTTTAAAGCAGTGCTTAAAGCTTCTAGCATCCTTTAATTTGTTTTTACATCCTTGTTTGACGCTGTAGTCTTTGTTCTGATGCTATGCCAGTGAAATTGCATCACCATGAAGCAATATTATGCAAGAATGTCTGGCTAAAATTAAAATGCTATTTCTCAGCATCACATACTTACAGGAAAAATGCAGTTCAGACATTCACAATTCAATTATGCAAGCCAATATATTTGGTAAATACTTAATTAAAAATAGGGTAATGGAAAGCTCGTATGCAAAGTTGTATAGGAAGATAAACCACCAGACTACTCCTGTTGCTGCAGTTACTCTTTTGGAGTCCAAGTCTATCACCAAAGATGCTCAATACAGTGCCACTTCAAAAAGCTGGAGCAATACAAACTATTTGAAATCGGGGAGCAGACAGTACTGAATTTTTTTTTAAAATTAAGCTTCTTCAAAATAATCAGCTATTACATAAAACATACCTAACCTCTACAAAACAAGTTGCATGTTAGAGCACAAACACTGATCAAAATGTTCTTTCTTTCCAGATCCGAGTGTTTTGCACAAGCAGGGATAAGTTCCTATGTTACAGTTCTTCAGTGTCTAAAGAAAACCAAGAAATTTCCTGAATAACTGTTTTCTGCCTTATAAAATGTAACACAGCTTTATCACAAGATTAAACTGCAGCAACAGTCTTTAAACTGTTCTGATTCCTAATTCAGATGGATTATCAATAAATACCAGATGTACACTGTTTACAAAGCAATCATCTCATTCACAGAAGACACCCAGTTAAGATACGATATTATGTACAGATTCCCTCAAGATTTTTGCTATAAAAATAAAATTGAACACAATATCAAGAGATCCTAAACATCCCAAAATAACAACTTTCACTTTTTCCTAGCCACAAAATTTATCAACAATAATGAAGTAGCAAAAAAAAAAGTCTCACTACAGTTCCATAATTTATAAACAAATAATGTTTCCTCTTCCCTCTTCCTTCAATTTCTAAAATGCTCAAGGAAAAGTAGAAACTTGTGCCCATGGACTATTGTAACAGCGGAATTGATCTCTGTTCCGTCACTCCTGTCCACACAGCCATTCTAAATGATAGGGGTTCAGTGGGTTTGACTATGCACGTCTCACTGCAACAGTTCTTTCACAGAAATGTTTTATGTGATTTAACTTTTCTCAATGCTGTTTTACGCACTAAGAAAATAAAGGAAACCTTATTTTACTGCAGAAAATACTTTATTTCTCTTGTTTTGCATGCCTGTAAAACACTGAGAAGCTTTAAGATGCACAGTCCATTTCTTCCACAGATGAAGGAAGTCGAGAGGATATACATACATTTTTGAAGCTGCATAAACCACAAAGCCAAACTTACACAGAACAAAGAACAAATCTAGCGTTACTCAGCAAGGAGACTGGAAACATGCACACACACATACACCCCGACAGTGCTAATGAAACTAAAGGGAAAAAAGAAATTCTGCTTTGTTATGCAAATACACCATTTCAAAATTGAGAAAATTAAATGATGTCATTCAAGCTAATATCCTTACCTCAATGGAAAAGTGGCAAGAGACAACAACAACCCTCCCTTCCCCAGCAACCCCCTTGCAAACATTTCAGTGAGGTTTGGCTTCAACAGCAGTCTGTAGCATTTAGCCTCAAGATTTACCGAGAGAGTTTTGGAACTGCTTATTTTAAGAAGTTTGCATTTGTTCTGCCAATGTAATTCATCTAGATGATCAGTGCAATGCATGTATTATTGCATAGTCACAGATTTTTCATAGCTTCCATTTCTAGCGTTCTGAACAGCAACTTAGTAAATGGCTTGTAAAAATATAAAAACACAACCATGTTATTTCTTCCAAGAATTTAGTATGTCTCCACGGAAGCACATTCAGAGACACAAGGAAAAAAAAATTAAAATTATATAACAAATCTCACACTTAGCAAAAGAACAAGTGTATTAAAATAGCTTCATATTATTACTTATCCAAAAAATCACACGTATTTCCTTAATTTAATAGCAGTGCTTGGCTGGTGTTCATATAGTAGATATTGCATATAATTGTTACATCTAGATTTTTCTTAAAATTTCCACTTCAAGACATCAAATAATAATGAAATCAGCAAATGGATAAAAAAACCAAAACACACAGAGACATGCTCATTCTTCTGCATGAGCAGTAATTTAAGCACAGTGAAAAAGCTCCAGAAGTCAGAGCTATTATATTAACACTTTCCACAGGGTATGATGAACAATACTGAAAATCACCTACACTCTTGCAGACCTGTGTTACCCTCCAAGCTCAGTAAACGGCAGCAGCTAGCACGATTTGCAACACTTCAAAGTGAATCAAATACAATTTTCTTTAAACCCATAAAAAATAAATTACACAGTGGTTTGGGTCTCTTAATAGTTTGATGAAGAGGGTGGATGGATCACTAAAAGATCAAATCTGGGGAAAAGAAACATAATTATATGAGAAATAAGTTCTTATCAAAGCAAAAACCTGCCAGGTATCCCCAGGCTGCTGCAATAGTTTTTCAGGCAGCTGGGTTAAAAAGCACGTTTACAGAAAGTAAACCCTTAACGAGGTCTATCATAAATATAAACAGTAAAGCTAATGCTCAGCCAGGATGGTTGCACTCAGAGCTGTAAGAGAAATAAAATATATTACAAATTCAACATAACACCCCATATTGATTTTTCTAGCCTTGACATAATTTCTAGACCCATCACGCTATGCGAAGATATTAGCTGCTATACTAATTACTACTACTAATAATTTCTCAACTTCTTTTATATCTTCCTACTATGATATCTTAAAATCTGAGGGCTTGAGCAATCATTGACATCAAAGCCTTCAATTCCACCTTTTATTTTGGGATCTCCCTACTCCAAAATTTTACATGCAGATGAGCAAACAACAAAATATGTTAATGTCTACGATGACTGCAGCTATTTTGCAGCCATTAATTTTGCACTTAATAAATACTAAGCCAAACCCTGGACTAGTTTTATTAATCTAACACTTCTAGAGACAGATCTGCAACTTGACCCATTTTAATAGCAAATCTAATTTTGGGGATAAGAGTAGTACAGACTGCAGCTCTTTTCCTAAGAATGCTGACATTTAAGTAAACCTTACCAAAGAATGCTTGCCTGATTGAGGACTGACATTTCCTTTCTTTAACTCACTTAACTAAAAAATAGGCTTTCTGGCCAACTCCTACAGTACCCCAAGGCAGCTGTATATCACTTTCAGTTGCAACTTGTGAATACTTTCTTTTTCTTTCTGTCTCTTTATTTTGACATGCATATTATGTTAGCTGATTTCAATCATGTTGCATGAGTGGATGACATACCTTAAAAGATTAAGTTTTGCCACCTGGGACTACTCCAGAAATTCAGTACTTTATAGCATCTCATACCCTTCTTCATCCTCTATGCGCCTGCACTATCAATAGTAGCTTTCTTCCCTATTTTATGCCTAACGTCAAGTCTTTCAAAGCTGCAGTTGATACAAGTCAGCTTGAAGTGTCATTCGCCCCCCATTCCCATTACAGGATGGAGCTGCTCCATTGTGTACAACGCTCTGCTGCCATCTATTTGACACAAGAAATACAACGCTGTGAATGCCACAGCTGGTTTTGCCTTCCCTTTCCCCCACCTTTCTCTTCCCCTGCAGCAGCTGTTAGAAGAAAACTCTCAGGGAAGTTTTTGATCATTCCTCCCTGCTCACGCCTAGAAGCAGAAACCACTTCAGCAATTACCTTTGCACTAAAAAAAAAAAAATTAGCTACAATAACAGCAGAAATTTGATTACTGCAAACAAAAGTAGAATTATATGATATACCAATCTTCTCTAAAAAGGGAATCCAAATTAACAAACTTCCATTTATAGGCCAGCTCTAAATAAAGTCTGCTTTAAAGCAATTGTTTTTAAATTTTCAATTTAATTACGTAGTAGCAGAGCTCCCTGGGAGCTTGATTTCAGCAGGTATCCAGACTTAACTGGGGCCATGGCATTGAACGAACATGGATTCACCGGCTGTCCCCCTTCACTACACCAGACTTAAAATTCAGAAGTCAGTTAGGAAGTCAAATCACAGAGCCTCAAAGCAGAAACCACACACAAAGCATGAGATGAAGGAGGTGGTACTTTATCCGTCATCAGGGTCACAAAGATAAACACCACTTCATTCATCACAGCATTCAGCCTGCTTTGTATGTGACTGCACAACACAAGAACAGCAGCTGAAAAAAGTCCCCAGCTTGCATTTGTAAAATATCATGCAAGAGACACCCTCTGAAGCCGCAAAAAAACTCTAAAGGAATCTGTAATCTTCAGTTACAGATCCACGACAGTGTACATTCTGCTCTTTAATTACTAAACCATATGGAAAAGTCCTGTCTCAGGGCTCAGTCTGGTCCTTTTCACATCCCGGATTAAGTACTATTTTTTTTTTACATGGTTGCTTTCCCAGTACACTCAAGTAACATACTTGTAGGAATGTGCTTCAGCATTTACCCTGGAAATGATTCGTAAGATAAAACAGCAAAATGAAACACTAAAAATGTGCAAACTTAGCAAGCTTTTCACACAAATTATAAATAATGTCACTGTGATCCAAAAAAGCATAAGAACTCTTGTGTATTTTTCTACAGAGAGGGAAAGAACACCTTAGCTCAGAGCAAGAGTAGGCAGAAAAGGAGGGGCTTTGTTGCTGTAGGGAGGGTGCAGAGAAGGAGAAAATGAGAGATGTGGAATAGGAGGGCACAGAGGCAATACCAGCCGGCAGCAGAAGTCATGAGAGTTCTTCTGTAGTATTAAAATTTACCCATAAACATAGTGCCTTAATTTTCCAACTGGTATTAACATAAATAGCACTTGGTTTGGGGAGCAATTTGTTAATGCTTGTACTTGCTAATAAATACTAGTACCACTGAGTACATTATTCCATTGTTCTTTTTATGCATTCATAACATTTGCACCCATAATACATATAGTTAACTATTAAAGTTAATCTGTTTAATAAAATTAATAGCTGCATTAAGTTCTTTACTAACACTTGGTTTTAAATCTATTTAGTCTGACAATACAAGCTGCAATTACCAGATTGTATAAAGTTGCCATAAATATTTAGTGGACCAAGTGAAGAGACACATATAATTCCAATTGCTAACTATTACTGGAATTACCTTTCCTTCCAGGCCACACAGAATCTGTTTGAAGAGGTACAGCACATGTTATACTAAAAACATTGCCCAAAATATTTTAAGTGTAAAGCTACCTAAAACCCGACCACTCAAAAGGAATTAGATTACTTAAAGAGTTTAAGGTACACACAGCAAAACAACACATATAAGAATTTGAAAGAATCACTCAAGAGGCTTATTCTGCCCTCTGGTGCACTCCATCCCACAAGGACAGCATCCTGCACAAAACCCAGGAAAGTATCCAAACAACTCCAACACTCTGGAGTTAAAGCAGTTAAAAGGGTGTGCTGAACTAAATTACAACAGTTCGGCACCCTACAAGATAATACCCTGGATAATACCAGCATGAGCAAAAGCACTGAATCACTCTGCAGGACAGAAGGAAGCCCAGCTAGATTTCATTCCTCTGTATTGACAGCACGGAGCCTAACTGTCCTGGCTAAGGACCAGGACCCCACCATCTAAAGCCCTGTGCAAACACAGTATTTGCTGGTTAGCAGAACAATTTTCCAGCAGAGCTGTGTTCATGAGGCTGGTGTTACGAGCTGCCACCACCAGTGACCAGATGACAGGAGACTGACAGGTACCTGAGCACGCCACAGAACGCGGTGCCACAGGCCCACACACGGGTCCTATGCTAATCAGAGGTACCCCAGGGCAGTAGGCTCTATATTTATAGCCTGATAGCAAAAATCAGGTTTGGAAACTCAGCATCTGGCTAACAAATTGAACAGCCATACATGCTAAATTAGAAGCAATTTGATATCCTATTGAGACAACAAAATATTCTATAAAGCATAGCTATAAAGTTCTCTAATGACATAAAATTAAGGTCTGTTAGGCGTTATTTTTTCCTGTGAGTTGTACTACATCTCTACAGAGTATTGCTAATATTCTTTAAAATTAACTAGACTAGATCTTGTTGCAATGAACGGCCAAAATTCTTGTTCTCTAAAACATACAAAAAATCCATTTGTTTTCTCAGAAGCTTTGAGCTTCTGTGACATTCATAAGTTTAAAGCCCATGCTATAATATAACAGCATACTGAACAATAAGAATGACAAGGTACAGTACATAAACCATGAATTATGCAAGCTGTAATGAACACTTATAAGCCTTGTTACTAATGCAATACTGGCAAAGCTTTACAATTAAATGCTTGAATTATTTAGCCTACAGTTTCATATAAGCAATATTGTATTAAATAATAAAAGAAATAAAAATTTAAAAAGTCCAAATGCCCAACAAGTGCAAACACCATTTTTTGCCATCAGAAAGCATTGCAGGATCAGAACCAAATTGCATACATACAGTTAGCACATAAAAACAGATGTAGCATCATTAAGATTTACTTGTTAATGATATTTATCTGTGATAAAAAAAATCCACCCAACAAATCAGAGAGGAGCATTCCTGTTTAACACATGGACCACATTACCAAAGCCCGTCTCCAGTGCAAAAGAATTATTTCCAAAATTAATCTGTCAAATAGACAATGACCGATATCAGAAGAAGCTATTTTGCTTCAGTGTTACTGAGATACTAAGAAAGAGAAGCTAAGGAAAAACAAATCAAAGTGTTTCCAGATTTAACAGACAGCTGTTCTTTAAGAAGGTCACATTCCCAAACCTGGCTATTGAACAGCATGAGGATAGACTTTGAAAGGATCCCAGAACTCTGCATCCAGGAGACTTCAGTACTCAGTTCCATGCTAAGTTATTTAACGCCTTGACTTTGCTCATAGCAAAGCAGTCACTGTACATGTGCAGTGAAAATGTCTTCTTCATGTGTCACTCTGACTGCCCTACAGTGACACCATCCTCTCCTACACAGACTTTCTCATAGATGATTTTCAGCTATACTAACTGCAGGGATAGAAAAGTGATGGGGGAAGAGTACTGCCCCTACAACATCACTGATAAAACCTGCAGGAGAAAGTGAGCAATACGTATTTTTAATTAGCAGATAAATTAACTTGTGTACTAAACAGGAGGATGCCCACTTCCATGCCATGTTCCAAACACCGCTTTCTTCACTATAAAGTTGCACGGCACCGTCTCCCCCCAGCAATTATCACAGCCACAATTACAGCTGCAGGAAGAAGCATCCCATAAAAGACTGTGATAGGAAATGAAAAAGATGACCTGTTTCCCTCGTGGTTCATATTCCTCAGACCGCGAGGAGTCTGGAGATGCAAACAGGCTTTACAGTGTGACATAGTAGTAGATAAGGCTTTCTTCAGATAATCTAAGAAAGCTCATACTCATATATCCTGGTCCTCATGGGTGAATTTCACAATCTTGATATCTGTTGTGGGGACAACACAGCAAGTGCAAGCCAGAAGGTTTCTGGAGGGCATTGATAACCTGATGTGGGTGACTGAACAGCTCACAAGGGGAATGCTATGAACAGACAATTCTTACAGTCAAGGAAGAACTGGTCAGGGTAGTCTCAGCCCACAAAAGGCTGAAAGTTTGGAGCATCTGTCATAGGAGGAGAAGCTGAAAGAGCTGGGGTTGTTCAGCATGAAGAAGGCTCAGAGGGCGATCTTTCCCTGATGTGTCACCTGATGAGTGGGATGGGAAAGGATGACTGAGACAGACTCTTCTCAGTGGTATACAGTGACAGGAGGTGAGGCAACGGTCAGAAATTGAAATACAGGAAACACGCCATCTAAAAATATGAAAAAAATTGTGGTGGTGTGCGCTGGTTTTTTACTGTAAGAGTGAAGAAACTGCACAGGTGAGGAAATAGGTTGCTCAGGAGGGTGGTGGAATCTCCATCCTACTAAACACTTGACTGGGCACAGCTCTTTTTAACTTGCTCTAGATGACTCCACTTTGAGTAATGGGGCTGGACTAGACAGTCTCCAGATGTCCCTTCCAAAATTCAACCATTCCACAACTCTGTTGAAATGATATGATGTAAACTTTCACTTGTGTATTTCAAGTTTCCCCTCTCTGCAGACACCCCACTTTCCCACCAACCAGCATGCAAGCTACAACTTCAGGATGCAGTAAGAGACATGGGTGAGCACAGACTTTTGCGTAAGTTGGAATCTTCCTCCCCGGGAGGAGTTCTGAAGACCTATGCACTACAGCTAAATTGGACCAGGCTAATTAATACAAGTCTACTAGGACAGCAATAGCCATAAAACCAGTCAACATTTAACTGCTCAGAGACACTGAAAAAGTTTCACATGCTAAAAGCAATATATCTTTTACTAAGATTACACTGCCTTTTGGATTCAGAAATTTGTCAAAAAACACTTGCCAGCTTCACCAGTTCAATACAACTGAAAACAAACAAAATTTTAGAGTGAAGTCAAATACCGATGAGAGTATCTGTCCTTCACGAAAAAATAGTTATAACTTTATATCTGTGTGTGTGCCTCCTCTGCAAGACTGTGCAAGAAGAGACATTTACATCATTTTAAACAACCTGCATTTGGATAATTGATTTTGAAGACATAGCAAGGGAGGAATATGAATATACAGTTATGGATAACAGAATTTGGATTAAGTCATCTGCATGCTACTATACACAATAACAGATAATTATTTAGAATCAATATACTGTAAACTCCCACAAAACCAAATTAAATGAGAAACAAAACATGGTCAGTTCACCAGATTCCCAAAGAACTAAAATTCAAAGCAGGAGGACATATAAAGACTGGATAGAGAAAATGAGGCTGAACTGTTTATTTAGTAACCATGAAGTGAATGTGCTACTGTTTTCTGACCATGCCATGGTGAAGCCACAGTGCAGAGAGCTAATCCCTGTTTCTCACCAAAACAGACAGGAATGCACACTGGATAATTTGTTCCTACTGATGATATAATTCTGTGAAGTTTACTGTTTTTAATAAGGAACAAGTTTCAGTCTTCTCTCACTTTCTCCCATGTACAAGATCAGATCAGCCTCTCAGTGACCTACTTTATGAGTCACAGTCCTCACTATTTATGATTCAGAAAAACGTCTTCTCTGACAGTATTTCCCAGACTACTGTGGGTTCATTCCAAGAACCAATTTCATCTTCATTGGTTTCCTACAGGAAACCAGATCAACTTCCTATGATTTTATTTTCCTTCATTTCAGCATGGCTCACATAAACTAACTGGAAGTGAGAGTGATAGAAAACTTTATTCTGCATAAACACAGGCCAGTACAAACACCACCAAAAAAATCCTGAAGACGTCACCAGTTCAAAGTGACCAGAATATGAAGCAAGCTAAGATTAGAAGTTCTTTTCCCTCCTTCCCCAAACATGATGCACACAAGCAAACCCAGTAAGTTTATATAACCACAGTTTAATGCTAACAGCTGTTCTGGTCTCTGGTGAAGACATTCACCTCAACAGATAGTCAAGTTCTACTCCCTCTTTTAACACTGGGAATTGTTTTAAAATGGTAAACCCTGTTGGACTGTTTTTAAGTCCTACCAAGTTCCCCAGCCACCTCAGCCAACAAACTCAGGGAGTCTACTTTCTCTCCTCAACTGCAACAACAGAAGTACTACTGGAGATGCCAGGAAGCAAGCACACCTTGAAGAAGTTCATCTAGACTTCCAGTGGGACTGCTGGCATTGCCTAAGCATCAGCCTGCTGCGTCCAGGCCAGCTTCTAATAGAGCCATTTTCATTGTCCTCCAGGACACATTAGATTTCCAAAAGCCAGGACTCTGTGCCAGATCTGCATTGGCTCAGAATCACAGAATAGTTTGAGCTGGAAGGGACCAAGACAGCCCAGCTCTTAAGTGAATGGCCCATATGGGAATCAAACCCACAACCTTGGCATTATTAGCCCCCTGCTCTAACCAACTGAGCTAATCATGCACTGGGGCATTTGGGGAATAATCCTTCCCATATCCCANAGTCTCCAGATGTCCCTTCCAAAATTCAACCATTCCACAACTCTGTTGAAATGATATGATGTAAACTTTCACTTGTGTATTTCAAGTTTCCCCTCTCTGCAGACACCCCACTTTCCCACCAACCAGCATGCAAGCTACAACTTCAGGATGCAGTAAGAGACATGGGTGAGCACAGACTTTTGCGTAAGTTGGAATCTTCCTCCCCGGGAGGAGTTCTGAAGACCTATGCACTACAGCTAAATTGGACCAGGCTAATTAATACAAGTCTACTAGGACAGCAATAGCCATAAAACCAGTCAACATTTAACTGCTCAGAGACACTGAAAAAGTTTCACGTGCTAAAAGCAATATATCTTTTACTAAGATTACACTGCCTTTTGGATTCAGAAATTTGTCAAAAAACACTTGCCAGCTTCACCAGTTCAATACAACTGAAAACAAACAAAATTTTAGAGTGAAGTCAAATACCGATGAGAGTATCTGTCCTTCACGAAAAAATAGTTATAACTTTATATCTGTGTGTGTGCCTCCTCTGCAAGACTGTGCAAGAAGAGACATTTACATCATTTTAAACAACCTGCATTTGGATAATTGATTTTGAAGACATAGCAAGGGAGGAATATGAATATACAGTTATGGATAACAGAATTTGGATTAAGTCATCTGCATGCTACTATACACAATAACAGATAATTATTTAGAATCAATATACTGTAAACTCCCACAAAACCAAATTAAATGAGAAACAAAACATGGTCAGTTCACCAGATTCCCAAAGAACTAAAATTCAAAGCAGGAGGACATATAAAGACTGGATAGAGAAAATGAGGCTGAACTGTTTATTTAGTAACCATGAAGTGAATGTGCTACTGTTTTCTGACCATGCCATGGTGAAGCCACAGTGCAGAGAGCTAATCCCTGTTTCTCACCAAAACAGACAGGAATGCACACTGGATAATTTGTTCCTACTGATGATATAATTCTGTGAAGTTTACTGTTTTTAATAAGGAACAAGTTTCAGTCTTCTCTCACTTTCTCCCATGTACAAGATCAGATCAGCCTCTCAGTGACCTACTTTATGAGTCACAGTCCTCACTATTTATGATTCAGAAAAACGTCTTCTCTGACAGTATTTCCCAGACTACTGTGGGTTCATTCCAAGAACCAATTTCATCTTCATTGGTTTCCTACAGGAAACCAGATCAACTTCCTATGATTTTATTTTCCTTCATTTCAGCATGGCTCACATAAACTAACTGGAAGTGAGAGTGATAGAAAACTTTATTCTGCATAAACACAGGCCAGTACAAACACCACCAAAAAAATCCTGAAGACGTCACCAGTTCAAAGTGACCAGAATATGAAGCAAGCTAAGATTAGAAGTTCTTTTCCCTCCTTCCCCAAACATGATGCACACAAGCAAACCCAGTAAGTTTATATAACCACAGTTTAATGCTAACAGCTGTTCTGGTCTCTGGTGAAGACATTCACCTGAACAGATAGTCAAGTTCTACTCCCTCTTTTAACACTGGGAATTGTTTTAAAATGGTAAACCCTGTTGGACTGTTTTTAAGTCCTACCAAGTTCCCCAGCCACCTCAGCCAACAAACTCAGGGAGTCTACTTTCTCTCCTCAACTGCAACAACAGAAGTACTACTGGAGATGCCAGGAAGCAAGCACACCTTGAAGAAGTTCATCTAGACTTCCAGTGGGACTGCTGGCATTGCCTAAGCATCAGCCTGCTGCGTCCAGGCCAGCTTCTAATAGAGCCATTTTCATTGTCCTCCAGGACACATTAGATTTCCAAAAGCCAGGACTCTGTGCCAGATCTGCATTGGCTCAGAATCACAGAATAGTTTGAGCTGGAAGGGACCAAGACAGCCCAGCTCTTAAGTGAATGGCCCATATGGGAATCAAACCCACAACCTTGGCATTATTAGCCCCCTGCTCTAACCAACTGAGCTAATCATGCACTGGGGCATTTGGGGAATAATCCTTCCCATATCCCATGGCAGAAACATCCAAGAGCCTATAGCAGCAGTACCAGCACCACTATTACCCCTTCCTGCCCTCCCAGTGCTGCAACCAGGCTGTTGCAGCTGCAGCACGCACACGGAGACAGATGATGCTAGCATGGTACTAACATTCTAGTCCCAAACTAAGTGGGACAAGTAATTTCCACAGAGATTGCTATACAGTGAATCAGTTCGAGAAAAGGGATGCTGGGACACCTAGCTGTGGACTGCAAATACCCCGCAGAGTTTGCTGGCTCAGATCTCACTCTGCAAAGAAGCAGTTCAGTTATCTTCTGGACCATCTTCTGCCCCTGGACTCATATAGCCCTGTTGTTATACTGCTGTATGTGAGCTAATAAACCAGACCCATGTTTAACACAGATAATTCAATCATGCAAGCAAATTAAAAGCAATATTATTTTCATTTCATGTCAGAATTCCACTGTGTGTGTTGTCAATAACTGCAGTCTCTCAATGGGATTTCCTCTTGCTGTGTTTCAAGAGTGATAGGAGCAACACTCTGCTTTTGTGGGAAGGCTTACTTAGAAAACAAAAGCCAGACTGATTTTCATGAGGCTCAAATGAAAGCTCACTTCTTACCTCAGAGAGGCAAGGGAATATTATCACTTTAGAACGTTTACACATTGCACACAATAAGGACAGGACATATGACTGACACACAATTTATTTTAATGACAATTTGCTACCTGAACATCAGCTTCAGTTTGTAATCATGCAGTATGAATGAGGAGTAAATAGTGGTCACTTGTTAGTAAACTGGCCTTTTACAGAAATGTAGCTTAACAAATGTAAACCACAAAGTTATTGCCTCTACTATTCATTTTCTATCCTTTTGATGCAGCAGTACTTGACAGGGTCAAATTACCAGTTTTTAATGAGCCCTTTTTATTCCAGTTTTTCTAACTCGATTTTTTGTAACCAAAATCCCAGAAGTGTTGTAATACTGCAAGTAGTAGCAGAGCTGTTTTCCCTGTTTGTAGGTCAATATTTCAAAGAATGTCACCTGCATGAGAACTGGTATAGGCAAATCCTTTCTAGAAGTGATGCATTCTGATGAATGCATTCGTTTTAAACAAACCAAATAATGTTGTTTTAAGTACTGCTTGGCCTGTACTGCATAATTTCTCAGCTAGGACTGATCAGCAGCGAAGTCACAGCAAAAGTTGTTTCACATGACAGAAAACCAGATTTTTAAACACGTGGATTTTGTTGACAATGACAGTTTAAACTCTCTTATTCTGACTTCTTAATATATATTCAGTAGCAAACTCATGCAGTAATTTAGCACCACAGCAAACATGACTATCTTGACTGAAGGAAGGCAGTGTTTACCTGATGAAGTTAACAGTTGTTAAACTGGCTATAAATGCTGCAGTCTAAAGTAACCAAGGTATATACCACCACCACACATTCACAATTCTCAGTGCTAGAGGAGGTTACTCACCTTGACGTGGCTCTGAGCTCCCAGGTTGTAAATCTCAGAGGGTTTGACTTCATTAATGATCTTCACCAAGCAGGTGCTGTCTGTGAGATCCCCATAGTGCAGCTTCATGTCTTCAGAGTTTAAGAACACAGAGTTAATACACTTTAATCTCAGGACAGTATTGCATTCTTGGTCCATATCCTATTTCAGGTTAAGGTCTGAATAAATATTTATTGGAAAAAGTCAAGAAATCACCAGCTAAACTTGGTTTTGCTTGGTTTTTTTCCCCCTGCTTTAAGCACAAAATACATTTCCCTATAGGAGTAATGAATACCATTTCAGATTCTTTTTTCAATAGTCTTATTTATCTAGCAACACTTATATCATTTGTTTAATAGCTTACACTTCATTTTCCCAGGTTGTATAAATAAGTTAAATGTCAGAGACAGAATTCCAGTCACAAAAATAGGGCATTTTTTAGTTTTGGTTTCCAATCTTTCACTCAAAAATGTTTTAATAACTTCTTAAGCATACATCAATGGCTTTCTTCTCCTTCCCAAAACGTTGCATATATTTTAGTTTCTCACTGTAATTTCACAACACGACAAAAACATGTAAGGCATCTACTAGATGAACATTTAGACAACATTACAATACGACTTGCTGCATTTGTTACTATTGTTTTACCAATTAAAAAAATACAGATACACACTGGAAGGGAATTTAAGCGAACAATTTAACTGTCAATGAAACATGCTTTGTGATACCACACATCAAAATCTCAAAATTGGATAGATACCGATGTTATTTGTCTTTTCCTGACTTCAGATTCTTTCTAATTTGTATGTAAAAAAGTAGGTAAGTGCATGAAACAAGCTCCTGTCAAAATTTAAAGAGCAAGTTGCAATGATTTATCAAGTTGTGCTTGTTTTCAGACCCTGATCTGTTGAGAAGATACTGCAAAAGCGAAAATTCCCAACACAGATCTTTTTCCTTCTATTTAAAAAAAAATTTTAAAAAATCAAACAACCACACTGCTATTCACAGATCTTTCCAATAAAAAGTTATAACTATTAATTAGCTGTTTATGCTTACTTGCTGTGTTTATATAGATTTTCATTTGATATTTATGACCTTAATTTTTTTTAAACTGCTGTTGAGATATGTGAACTTTGTTATTATTTATCCTGGTTTAGGTTTTCCTTTTTTTTTCTTTTTAACAGTATAAAACAGCAAGGAAGCTAACAGATCATGCAGTTCTCAGATGTTCAGCCCTGTACATTCCCATAAAACATGAGCATGAGGTTCTTCATGTTGACAAAGTAACACAGCCATGGTATATTCTTGAAATTTGTTTTCACATCCACATCACTTGCAAAGGACATTCTGAAGAGACTTCAGACCCAGCTGAAGCTGTGGCTAACAGGTAATGCTAGGCAGAAAAGAGATGCCAGAGCCCATGTTCCTCTTCCTACACCAATGACGTGCAGTCCTGCCACCACCCCCAGGCCAGAGAGCAGTTCCAGAGCTTCCTAGGGGAAGGTGGGCTGCCAGCTAGGCTGACTGAGGCAACAGGGACACCAGCCCACTATTACCATAAATTTAATGCTCTCGAGGGAAGTGCTTATTTTAGTCCACCATCAAGTCTTCAAAGCTTCTGGCCCAAATGGCCTTTCTGAAGGGGAGCAGGGAATGAAGCTATGTTCACCTCCTGACCCATGGGAAAGAGGTCTTTCAAGAGCGAAAGGCTAAGTGGAAAGACTTACTAGAAACGGAGTTTATTTGGTCCACAGATTTATAAACACAGATCAAATGTCAGAACCTTTGGGCTTTAGTAATATTATCCAATCTAAGAAACTCCTTAGCGAGCAACAGCTGGAGGGCTTGCTTTAGGATACACCTTGTCTTCCTTCCTGTGCTCCCTACTTTTTTCATACAAAGAGGTTCACTGTCTATGAAGAGCACCATCTTGCAACACGCGATCGATTCCTCACAGGAAAAACACAAATGGCAAAGATAAAATTAGGGTTTGCTCACATCAACTACTATTGCTTCTTTGCTTCCTCCAGTGCTGCTTGGAAACCCATTGTTTCCAAACAGTTTCCATGGAGCAGCCTTTCCTGAGATTCCAAGTCCAATTCCTTCTCCTCCTCCCATTCATATGGCTGCATTCTTCAGTTAAAGGAAAATGAGATAAGAAGTGGGGAAAAAAATTAACGTCTGCTTTCTCTTTTCTTCCTTCCATCCCTTTCCTTAAATGTTTGTGCATATATTTATTGCAATCTACATTGTCTTCTCAAATCACTTTTCATATTCACAAGATGGTCCTCACAATGCACAGGTTCCTGTTTGATTTCATTTTCTTCATTCTACCCTGTGAGCCAAGAATGCAAGTCATGGGAAACAGTTCTTACATTGTTCTTGACAGAAAAACAGGTTTCAGTATTCTTAGTAAAGGTATTTTGTTCAATTCTACCCCTTTATTAATCAGATATTTTAATGAGCAATGTACAGTAAGCAGCAACTAATCAGAGCAATACCATGTCACAAATGAAGCATTCTTAAAAAAAAAATTACTAGCAAAGATCAAGTGAAATCTATAATTTTCATTATATATTAAACTTGATAAAATTAGGCTCTGTTTAACCATGGTGTGAAGCAGACTTCAAAAACATCACTTATTTACACCATGGAGATATTTGGTTTAACAATACCTTAAACTGGACTATTTAGGACAGCATCAGTTTGCACAACTGTACAAAACATACATAGCATGGAGAACTATATGCTTGTTAATGCGCTCAATCCTTCTGCTGAACTGGAGCCATCCAACATTTGAGCTGTTTCTCATTAAGGGAGAAGTTAACTTTCTTTAAGATAAAATAAACTATTTTTTGCCATGTATACACTAAAGGTAATAATTTCAATTTTCCAAATTATCCTTGGTAACAGAGAACACAGCAAATTTCAGCAAAGTTCCAAGAGCAATGCCTTTCCATCATGTACAGCAGGTACTCCCTTCCTTGGGTGCAGAAATTCAGAGGGTCCAAAGATTCATTCTTCCTGTCATCGTTAAGAACTGATCATGTCTTATTCACGCTCTCACACAGGCTGTTTCCAAACCTTCACCTCCATCAGACACCATGGAGCTCATGAGGACACACAAGTGGAGTATTCAAGAAAACTGCCTTAAAAAAACCCATGTTTTATTGTTCTAATATCTCAGTACTTTTAGCCTCACATAGCATTTTGCAGGCCCAGCCATTTTCTAACTGTTACTGCCCAGCTATGTCTGAACTGTTTCTACCCAGCACAAAGTGCTTTCCTGGGTCCCCCTCATATTTTCCACTCTTCAAAACTCACACACAGAAGAGTATCCATATTTTATGCCACATCTTCTTCAGAGAAAAACAGTCACTTTTCTTTCTGAGATAGAGCAGCTAGCTAACCCTAGCAGAAGAAAACCTGATTCCCTTCCTGTTCCCAGGGATCTTCCTCCACCAAAAACACAGCACAGGCTAAATACAACACATATCACCTTAAATATAAAAGCAAAGTCTTACTTCCTTCAATGTGAGCCTGTGGGTTCTTATAGAGATGTTCAATCCGGCCTGTATTAAAAGAACTAGACCGACGAACGATGCCATGCACCTGGGGATTGAACAAGGAAAAATACAAAAGAAAAGTGGTAAGCATCAAGAGGAAAGCATTCACTATCATCACACAAAATTTTCATGTACATGGGCCTAACCCTTTTATCAGGTAATCAGAGCTCATCTCTATTCCTAAAGATGGACAGTTATCCAATTCACAAACATAATACTGGCAGATGAGGTCAGGTGCTGTCGTATTTACTTTAGTACCCTTGAGTGGTTTCCCCTTCTCCCTTGTTGACACCAGTAGCAGCCCAACCATCACATACAGTACAGACAACACACTGAATTGCCCCAGAGCACCATCCCCTAGTGAGTGAGACTTGACAACATTACTGGAGTTGGAGAAGCAATGTGTGAATGCCAAGAAAACCAGTGCTCCCTGGTTGTAGAGAAGTCCTTCTGGAGGCAGAGACAGGCATAGAAAAAGCAGCAGCAGGAGATGGGACTATGGAAAAAGCAGAATGGGCAGAGTGGAGAGAAGAGGAGAAAGAAGGGAGGCAAGGGAAAGAAGGAGCAGCAGCTGCAAGGCCCAAATGTATTTTAAAAATGAGCTGTCATTCACTTTCTGGGGTGTTGGAAGAACAGCCAGAACAGTCAGTGCTGTTTTGTGGACCTCATGAGTCACTGTTCTCCAGTGGGTTACAAGAGACACAGACAAGCCTGAGGCTGAAACCCAGCTTGGGAATTTCCTTTAACCTGCCACGATAAATAAGCTGGTGAAAAAAAGCTACACTGGTTCTGACTAACATTAAAGAAAAGAGTGTTTGTGCCTAATACATTAGAGAAATTGTTCGAACACTGACCCTGTTTCCTCCTGCCCTGTAAGACAGCCTGACGATGCCTGCTGCCAAAATTCATGTTAGCTTTGGTTACCAGCTACAGAAGTTGTGCTTGCACAAATGAAATCAAGCTTAAACATCTGACTGTCCTCCACCTCTCCCTGCCTTTTATTTCTGAAAGTGATCCCTCATACTCTGATGCATCCTACACTTGGTTTGGTGAGGCCATCCCTTTACTCTCTCACTTGATATTAATTTGTGAGAATATAGCAGCAGGAACAGGCAGTGTTCAGGGTTTTGGTTTGGGGATTTTCGCTTTACAAACACAAGCTATGGCTATTGACAAAGAAAACATTTTTCATTTCATCTTAAGTCCAAAGTTTAACCAAGTATAAAGGTACACACAACTGCAGATTGAGACCAATTTGCTGATTTAAGAATGACATTCTGATGGCAAGATTTAAAAGAGCTCAATAACTTCATCTTTACAATTTACAAGTCAGATTTATGATGCCAATTTCCTTGCAGAAAATCTCTTGTGTGTCCTGTCACATTGCTCGTCACATATCATGTTCTACAATTCAAACTAAACTTTCCAAAACAGAATAAAATATTTGCACTTTCGGGATCAATGAGGCACTGTGCCCCTCCAAAAGAAATTTCCATCAAATAATGAATTTATGAAGATACATTATCAAAAACATGTAATTAAAAACCCTATCAAAGTAATTCTTTATAGATTCTGTGGATAAGTTATAGGGACATGAAGTTGACATAGAAACACTTTCCAAAAAAGACATTTTCATAATAATTTCACTTTCAAAACTGACGCTGGAAATATTTTGAGTACTCAAATGAACTACTGTTTTGCCGAGTAAAATATCAGACTTAGCAGTTTTAAAGTAACTAATTATTCTGCAAGAAGTTAAGTGAGGTGCTCAACAACAGGGGAGGCTTAGATTAAATATTAGGAAAAAACTTCTTCATGGAAAGGGTTGTCAAGAATTGGAACAGGCTGCCCAGAGAAGTGGTTGAGTGAGCCCGGTAGGTATTTAAGAGACAAGTAGATCTGGCATTTAGGGACATAGTTTAGTGGTGGACTTGGCATTGTTGGGCTAATAGATGGACTGGATGATCTAAGTGGTCTTTTCCAACTTAAATGATCCCATGATTCTTCTAGCAAAATGAAATATTTTGGCTTAAAATTCTGATGAGAGACTTCTTGAGCTCCCAGTTATCTATCTCTGAATCAAGCCATGCTGAAATTCATGTTCATCTGGACGGATGACCAATAAACGAAATCTTGCCAGCTCAAAAGCTTGATGAAAGATTGGACTTGCAAGAGCTTTATGTCTGCTAATGACAGTGATGCAAACTTTTGACCAACGAGATGTGCTAAATGCAATCCTCCCAGAACTTCAGAAGATTTAGAACAGACAAACACAGAGAGTCTGTTACATCCAGCAATAAAAGGAAAGCATGCAAACCCTGGGGTTTTCTTCCTTTTCTTTTTTTTTTTTTCCTCCCACTCCTTATTCTGGTATGCACAGACAAGAGCAAGAAAACCTGCCAAATGCTTAATCCATGACAGCAATGCTACCATAAGAAAACTGATGAAAGGTACCTTTGTCTGCATGGGACAGGTGAAATGCAAACTCTGTGACAAGCCAAAATGAGTGCAAACTGGTTAATCTAGTTAAGAATGTGTCAGTGGATTTTTCTCAACAGAGCCAGATCTTTAAACATGTTGAAATTCACAAAAAGAAAAAAAAAAAAAAAAAAGGTCAAATGAAGCATCCCAGTTAGGGAGGCAATCAGTTAACATATGCACTCTTGTGTTCAGTTATTTAGGAACAGAGGTTTCTAAATGGGAACACAGGAAAGAATTCCAAGAAATTGATGGAGAGCTGAAGAATAGAAGAAAAAAAACCCTCTACCCAATTATATTAACCTTTGTATTGTTGAAAGACTTGTATTTCATGTGCTGTTGGCAGTTCCCAACTTCATTGTGGACTAGGAGAGAACATATGCTTTTGCCTGCAAAGGAGCAGAAGCAACCACAACGATAGTTCTCATCCCCAAAGGGAAGGGAGAAATAGTAAAAAGTAATCAATTTACAACACTGAAAAACTAACTTCAATAAGCAAATCAATCAATAAAGCAAGAGAAAGGGTGGAATAAGCAAGGCAAGATTAACCTGGTACAAAAGTATGGAAAACACAGACTGGCTGAGAAGAGACTTCTCACTAAGCTATGAAGCAGTATTACAACAGAAGTAATAAAATTCAATATTAAAACAAGCACTAACTTTAACTAAAACCCCAGAAAATACTACATTGTGGGGAGATTAATTTGACCACCCCATTTCGTTGCATTATCATACGTTTTGGAAGCATCTTTTAAGACCAAGAAAGCAAATATTCTTACATTTATGCCCACATCAGTTCAAACCCATCAAATCACACCATAACAATAGCAACAATGTGATTGTTGCTTTGCTGGACCACAAGAAATGTGATTTTCACCAAGGAAAACTATGCAGCAAAAAGGAATCAGACTCCCTTTATTTCAAGTAAAAAGTAAGCAAAAATCATGTGCTAAGCAATAATTAATTAACCCAAGAGAAAATGTAGAAAGTAACTGCACCAAAGTACAATTTGTTTGGGGTTTGCTGTTTGGTTTCCGTTTTAGGGTTTCTTTTTTTCTTTTCAAACAGAGAAAGCAAAATGCACGCTTTTCATTGCTGAAGTATAACTGCCAAAATAAAAGGGACTTTACTGTGGAGAGAGACAGTTGGGGAAGAGAACAAACAAGAGATTCTTATTCCTTTATGTGGTATATTGCATCATAAATTATTCCCTAATTCCTTACAGTTTTGGCTCACACAGGTCGCTGCTTATCTGAGCTGGCGGGAAACACGCAAAGCAGCTATACCCCGAGGAGAAGAGGGAATCCACCAGTGGACATTGGATGATAAATAGTACAATAACCTGGCATGATTACAGGCCATGCTGCACATTCCTCTCCGGAGTTTTGATTTGTTATCTAGGACTGGAGTGGAAAACATACACAGAGAAGGACAGAAGCAGAGGAAGCGGGCTGGAGCTGCAGCATCCAAACGACTCCATCAGCCTGTAGCAAGTCACTCACCTCGTAGCCTTTTTCCAACAGGAACTCAGCCAAGTACGATCCATCCTGGGAAGAGTAAGTTATAGGAAAATGTTAGAAACACATTGAATGGGCCTGGGAGATTTGGACCGCTTAAGATCTCAAAAGAGGGAAGAAAAAACTCATAGTGAGTAGACTGGGTAACAAGCACATACTTTGATTTCTCCAGATTCATACACTGACCTAAAAATACTACAGACTCTCTTTAGTTAATTTTTGACTATGAAGCAGTATATTTTAAGATGACTTGCTTACAAATGCTGGTTGAGAACTCCCATCTCTTGAATCTCTTCCCAAGTTCCATTATAAAGTGCCTGGGGATTATCTTTCCAAAATATCCTAACCACGGTCATTGAATTTGAAATATTTTGGAGATAGGGAAGGAAAAACATTTAAAAAAAAATAGTACAAGCTTGGCATTCTCTGCAAACCAACGTGCCTCTGTAGCACCTTGTCATGCTGGCGTCTCCCTTGCACAGGCACTCCTTCCACAAACCTTCTGAAGGCAGCAATAATTCTCCTTGCCTGACCTACTGAGTTTTCAAAAACATCCCTAGCACACCTTATATTTAAGATACAGAATAAAAGCCATTTTCATATTTTATATATATCATTGACGGTTGAGAATTTGGGTCATTTAATTTCAGGGATTTTTGGTTTTTTCTCCTCCGTTGAAATCTTTGTCAAACTTAAATTATTAAGCTCCTCAAAAGCAAATACTTTAAAATACATGCTAGCACATGTTTTCCTGAAATAAGAGGATTTTCCTGGCATGACTCTTGCCAGGATTACCGAAACCAGTAAGTCACACTGTCTTTATAAATGTGTACACACCATCACAAACCCAGCAAAGTTTACCCCTCCAAAAGAGCTCTCACTAACCATTCAGTGAATATTACCCACACCCAAAGTCTGCAGCTTTCACTGACTTCTTGAACTGGCAGTTCCTTTAATATGCAAACGTATTCCACCAGACCCAAATGACTTGCTACAAAAAGACCATAAAAACAATGAGATGCCACCTACACTTACAGGTTTAAACTCTGTTACGTGGATCTGCTCTGTCATAATCATGGCCAGAGATAGTTAAGGGCAAAACTAAACAGGCATTTCTCTGATCATCCCTTAAAAGCAAGTTGCTCCAGAAAAAAAGCCTTTTTTTTACCTCAGATTAAATGAACTTTTGTTGTCTCACAGAGAGCCTAAGAAGAATAACACACTAAAGTAAGAAATTTTAGAGGTACTAGGAGGCCCTACAGGAACAGGGCTGCCAAGGGAAGTTGCTTACTGCATTGATGGCAAAATCCTGGGTGCATGTATGCAAAATGGCACAGTACAGTGCACAAGGGTCATATTGCTCTATGTTTAAAACTGCAGCATCAGAAAAAGAATTAGTTTACAGTATAAATGCTTCATAAAGTCTCATACAGTCTAGAAGAGCTTAAAGCCAAGAAAGTGTCAGCTTATGTCCTTCTCCCACTACATGTACCTGTGTGCATGCACAAATCTTTACAGGGCTATAGTCCTGTAAAAGCAATCACCAGTCAATGACACCAGTTAATCAGGAAAATAACAAACCACATGTGCCATGGCCTCACTGGAAGAATATGTACATCAAATGATAATAACAAGATTCTGCTGAAAGGATAAATTCAAAGAATATTCAATGGAAAATCTGGAGAAACGTGGGCGCCAAGGGGGAGATGACAGCTACTTTTAATGCTTTTGTCATCTTTTTCATTAGCAGTTCCTCCTGGATTTAGCAGAGAGGGGAAAACTTCCTAGTTCTCCTTGGCTGCTCAGTCCACTACAGCAAACAAATATAAATAAAATAAAAAAGGAGGTGAAAAAGTGGGAGACCCAGAGAGTGCAAATGAGATGAAAAAAGAAAGGCTGTGATTACCTAGGAAGTTGATGGGAAACAGATTTAACTAGGATTGAACCCTGTCAATAAGGTCTTGTTCTTCTCACCCAAGCCATGGCTCAAAGTTTCCAGTCACCCTGGAACATTTTGAACCAGCAGTGGCACTTGCTTCCTCTGCACTTCCTTTCCAGGTCTATCAAGTGATAGGGCAGGGCTTTACAATGAGTGGGAAACAGGCAGCAAGTGTGAAAGCTCCTGCTTTCTGGCTCTGGCACAGCGCAGCTGATTTACTGTCTGGTAATCGCACACAGTGCAGATCCGCGCTGTCCTGCGCTGCGATACCGTATCGCACGCGGCCCCAGGGTTCACGTTTCCCTTCCTTTTCTTTTCAGTACAGCACCCTGTCAGTGTGAATGGCAATCACAACAGCCATCAAAGCCTCAAAGAGTTTGCAGCTGGTCAGGATAGCACAGTCTCCATCTTCTCCTAATGAGTTCAAGGAGTAAATTTTAATAAATAAGCTCTGCAAAGTGGTTTAAAATTTTATCCATAGGAGATTGTATTATGCATATAAATTCTATAATCAAAGCTATTGATTTGCATTAATAGTACAAAGAGAGTCTTCAAGGTACAGGAATCCCTGAACCAGAAAAGGGATATTAAAGGAACTAGGTGTTAAATTATTATATAATTAAGGTGCTATTATACTTTATTTGAGAGCTTAGTTTTGCTAATGTAAAGTACCAAGCTAATGTTTATAACAAATCAATAAAATATCAGAAGACAGAAGCACATCTCTGTCTGTGGACAAATCAGTCTTGAAAGAAAATTGCCTACGAACTGCCTTTAAGTAGGATTACAATGAGGCCTGGCTCCATGCAGATATGTCAGACCAGCTTGAACAATCAAAACAGTTTAACAAGACTGATTAAATAAACCACCTCAGTTAAAACAGCTCCACATCAGCACACTCTGGCACCTCAGATTTGAATCTCTGTGTTGTCTTCGGCCAAACAGTAGTTTGAAAGCTCACACAAAGAATGATACTTCAGCTGGCTTCCAAGACACAGCAGCAGGTTTCCAACTGCAGCTGCCTTACAACATGTCTGTAAAATTCCCAGACAAAAGAAAACAGCCACATAAACTAGCATGAGACAACTTTAGGATGCAATATTTTATATTTAATACAGTAGTTAATGTCAAGAACTTCAATAAGCTTTGACACACTATCAAAGAAAAACACTTCCAACATGGTGAAGAAATTGAGACAAATGAGTTAGACAGTGCTTTGCCAAAATCATCTAGAATAAAAACAGTATCAAGTTTGACTTGATCCATGAGCAAATACTAGGATAATTTATACAGAAAACTGAAAACAAGTGTAACTCAATAGCCTGTTTAGCAATCTAATCTCCTTTATTTTACACTGTTTTGCACAGGCAAGTTCCATTTGCAATGAACGGAGAAAAAACATCAAGACAAGGAGGAATACGGTTCTTTTATTACTACTCTTAAAGCTCCAGGAGAAGTATATGGAATATACTTTTTCAGAAGGAGGGAGAAAGAATTAAAGACCTAACATAAATGATGCAAGTGTATTACGACCGTGCCACTGAGGAGAAAGGGCTTTCAGTTGCAGGGGAGTAATACAAACATTTGAAAAGAAACATCCCCACAGGATATCAAGCATTCAGAATTCATTATGCCTTTGAAAAAAAAGGTGTAACAGTTTTCCACATACCACGAAAGAGATCAGAGATGCTTACACTTATAAAATTCAAAATTGATTGAGGCTAGTGCCATGCCCTTAGGAATAACTACAAAGGTGAGTTCATGGAAGTTCAAACTAAAGGTGGTGTGTCAATTATCAACGCCATTCTTAGCAGTTCTCAATTCCTTTTGAGCTACAAGCTATAGTTGTGCTCTGCTGAAGTTAAATTTTGATAGGTTCAGCTAATCTGTTTGGGGGAAAGTATAGGGAAAAAAGAGGCACACTTTCATCCATAGGACGTGGGTTTCATTTCCTAAAGGCATCTTTCTGCAACAACATCGCCAACAGCGTACAGTCACCATTTTCATTTAGCCTTGTTGGAATGAATAATCCATCCTCCCATTAAAATCTACAGAACCCGTGCCACTGGTGGCCTTGCACAATGAATTGTTGGTTCACCAACTTTTGAACTTCTGCACAGCTAGAAGCCAATGCTATTTCAGAGACTTATTGAACTGGAGTATGGTGACAGATCCTTTGGGAGAGGAGATACATGCCCCTCTAAAGCAACATCTAACTGATTTTAATAGCAGTCCATAACAACTATTCATTTGTTCATAGCACTCCAGAGCAGTCTTCCTTAAAAATGAAAAATCCACAAGAGTAATAAAGTGAAAAGCTATTTTTGTTGAAAAATGCATACTTCTAATAATTTCCAGTGATTTACAGAGGAAATCAGTAATTTTTTGCAGATACTATAAAAAGAACACTGCTACACTTTGTCTCAAGTCTTCAAGGTGATAATCAAGGTAAAGCATTAAAGCATTCATAAAAAATTCCCCATACTGAAAACAGGAAGAACTATGAACTCTGAAGTATTTAACTGATTTATTAAAGCTGCCACCCTTCAAATGCAGTAGTTATTTTGCTATTTTGATTTGTATTCTGGCCAAGTAAGAATATAAAAACAAGTGTCCTTTTGTTCCTGCTGTCAAAAGAAAAAGTCAAAAGCCAATAAATGTTAAAAAAATATAATCTTTGTTTTAAAAGATTGTCCACTTAATCAAAAGTTTTGTAATTCATTAACTGCAGTGCAACGAAATAAAATTAAGCAGGAGGAAAAGGCAGCAACAACAAGGAAAGCATTCTACTTACATTACTCTGTTCTTTTCCAATTAAGATTTGTTTAAAGGCAAAAGAAAAGCAAAGTTGCTTTGGAAAAGTGAATCATTGTGTTCTTTCCTAGTCTGAGCTCCATCTGACGTCACACACTATTCCACTGGTAAAGTATCAAGTTATATTACGAGCTGCAACTGCAGTCTTTTCTGCAGTTTTCTGCAGAAAAAGCAACAGGTTTTTCTTCCTCTCTCCCTCCCTCCAGTTGTCTTTATCTGAAACAACATTATTCACATCATCAATATTTATAGCTATTCTACTGTGAACCTCAGCATGGAGCCCTAGCTTAAAGAGCAAACCTTACACCACTCTAAGGCTGACATGAACCTCTGTAATTCAAGTTTGCTCCTTACCAACCAGTTTGGCTTAACATAAGCCAACAACAGGAAGGTATGTCAGTTCAATGTTGTTGATTTTTTTAAAGTTGATATATAAATATATAAAACCTTTAGTCTAAATCCCATACGATATTCTACAATAATCAGCTTGTATCTATCACACAAACCTCCCCCCATGGGAGGAACAAATTACACCAACAAACTGAGTATATAAGTTTTTTTCCTAATTGCAGGAACCTGTGGCACATAGTGTGTTATGTCCAAGCACATGACAAATTTCCCAGTGACAACAGTCAGATGCTTGATAGCTTTTTAGAAAAAAAACTAAAAATCATGCCCCTAAACTCTCAGGCTGTGGGCTTTAACGTCAAGATACTCAAAATAACTGCTAGTTCTCAGATATGTCCAAAGAACTATTACTACAAAGAAGAATAGACTCAGTAGAGAGCCTTCTAAAGCTTTTAAAAGTTATGAGCCACAACACCTTCATTTTTTCTTCAAATATGAATGTCTAGTATTATATACTAATATATTAATACACTGATATAAACCAAAGCAGTTAGGATCTCTCAATTTGAGAGAAACCCAGCTATACTTTTCTGTGTCACTAGTGAAACCATAGGGATTGGAAGAATGTGTCTATAAACATGGAAATGCAAATCATATGGGCAACACTCCAGACAAAATTTAAAACTTCTAGTGTATGTAATGGGAAACCCATAACAGTTTTAAAAGCCACAAGATTATTGTTTTGCCCATCCCTATTTCTTCTTGCTTTCAGAAAGGTATCAGATGGTCTTTCACCTTTCCAAAATAGCAAGAGCAGCTCCAATCAGCAGCAGCTATGAGCATTTTGGACCTGCCTACCCTCAGAGTACCCAGACTAAGCCAACAGCCCCATTAGGTAACTTACACTGACTCAGGGGGAAACCCCTCAAAATCCAACAAACGCAAACAAACACCAAACACTACCCAGTGGAAACCCAAACGTACAAAACCTAGTGCAGAGGGCATAGAAACCAGGAAACCCAGGACTAAGCTGCAGGCTATGCCCCCAAAAGAGTAACTTCGACATCAAAATTTCAAAGTTCAGAATTGTCACAGTAAAAATCCATAAAGCCCTGAAATTTTGGGTTGGGAGGAAATTCTGTGTCTTTTATGTTTAGGCAAATGAGTAATTATGTGAAGTGACACCAGGAGGAAAAATATGAAATCTTGGCATGCCATCTTTAACATCCTAGAGTGGAAAACCAATAATAGCAGTAATAGCATGGCTATTATTGTAACCTGGGGAGGCCACCTGAACTTATGACCATAGCTCAACACCCATCCTACCAGAAATAATGGACTCATCTCACTCCTAGACAGAGCCACTTCTTTTTCTTTCTCCAGCAGCCTAATGCAGCTGCTGAGGTTAAAGCTGTTTTCACCATTGTAGCACCAGCCTCTCACACTGACGGCTCAAGCAGACTTTCTGCCACTCCTGCGCACCTCCTGAGTTTGTTACTTTAAGTTTAGCTCAAGACATTGTTTCCTAACAGAGTGCAAGATCAGTTATTTGAGACAAAACACCGCACTTGCTACCTTGTTTGCATGAGATCAAAGCCTAACAAAGGAGAAGTAAATGCGCGTAGACCAGGAAAAAGCTTTTTAACTCATTCTTCTGTACTCAGCTTTACATATGGACATCATAATTTTGTCTGAAATGTGGTTTATTTACAGACAAACACAAAAACAGAAAGCATGTTCCAGTTGGAGGAGAGAAGCAGTGCACAGTAACCCAACCCTTATTTTATTAAAAGTTTGCATGTTGAGAAATTTGAAAATCCAGTAGGAAGTCTTGTTTGTTATAACTTTAACAGCTCTCAGTCTTGCAACGTTTGCTCGGGTGGAAGAAAACTGCTGATCCTGCAGTGATATGATCTGCAAATCATGGGAGCAAACACTCTGTTTCTGGACATTTCAAGTTCTAGGAGTAAACAGCTCTCTTTGATATTGCCTCTCTCAGTCAGCATGAACTGAGCCCAGTTTTTACTGTTCTGGCATCTTCTGAAGCATAAACAATTTTTTTCAGGAACTCTGTTTGTTTATGCAATTTCCACCTCTTTATTTCAAGATTCTCAAACTTCCCAAGTTTCAAAAACAGAGATCTTTAAAAGTAGGACTCTAATACTTTACAGAGTTGTGGATTCAGAGTGGCCAAGAGACCAGCCAGCCTACGTGTGGTCATCAACACCCTGAACTCCAGGCAGCTCAGGTTTCTCTTTACACCAGTAAGGGATAAAATAAGAACCAAAAGAACCCAAAGACCTAGCACAGCAATAAACTTCCTAAAAGTTCTGCAATGGAATAGAAAGTGAAAAATGTGACTGAAATTTCAAAACAAACAAACAAGGAAAACCCTACAGAAATGCCAATGGTAGATTCTTATGAAAAGTACAAATATTTGGGCCAAAATGCTACATATTTATTTACTGTCTTTACCTAACTATTTGTTTACCTACCACCTTTTGTTATGGGGAAATGGAAGAAACAGTAACAGGGGAGAAATTTAGCAAGAGAGCTCTTAGGAGTGGTTCCTCAGAGTTTACTGTACACACATGTTCTTCTTCCACACAAAAGGGGGATGCTATGCATTCTGAGTCCTCACTACATAAATCTACACTTCAGTTCATCTAAAAAAACCCAAAAAGATAAGAATTTTAAGATGACAAGTTCTTCTTATGCCTTCCAAAACACATTCCTACCAAAACAATAAATGTAGAAAAACAATTAGGGAAGTCAAAGACACATGGTCTACAAAGATTTGAATAAATTTTTTTTCCAAAGGTAACACTTGCCAGAATTCCATGTTTTGCAAAACCTTTTCAGTATGCCAAGGAGCAGTTTCACATTTGTTGGATGTTTTTATGCAAGAGTAAATACGTGTCAAAGGTTTTGTTGGGTTTTGGGTATTTGGGCTTTTTACCGTTTAGGATTTACTTGGGTTTGGGGTTTTTTTTAAATACACAATCTATGTTCTATAGTATAACTGCAAATAAACATCAACTCTGTAGTAAAACATTATTGAATGAACAGAAGTATTTATTCAGACAGTGCCTACCTTCCTCTCTAAGCAAAGACAACTCTCGGTGAAGATGGTTAACTCTATAATAACTGCACTCATGTTCAAAACACTGAAGTATAAATTGACTGAAATTGGACATTAGACCCAATTCCTCTGTTCCACGTGTCTGCTCTTGCTAATCAAGGGCTCTGATGCCACATGGACTGAGCTTCCTGGTGGCAAGAAGCCAAGCAGGATAAGGATTATCTGGGCGATAGCAAAAGGATGCAGTGTTTTTTCAGAGAAGGTTGCAGAAGGTCATCCTTATATTTACAGATACCGTACAATGCCTTATGTACCCAACTTCACAGCTTTCCCCTGTCAGCTTCAAAAGGGGAAAAAAACCCACCCAGTTTCATTAATTGCCAAGGTTCTTGTCTAAGGGAACTAGAAAAGGGAAAGTGAGCAATCACATTTGCTTATCCTATCTGTCAGGAGCAGGATTTGGAACAGACAACTGCCACAAAACCACCAGCAAAACACCAATTCCTTCAATTCATACAGTATTAAAAATCACCTGCAGTTTGAGTTAGCAAAAACCCTTTGTATCATCTTCCAGTGCAGTAATCAGAAGAATTCTTTCAGCAAGGTAGTTTTCATGAACAGCTTCCTAATTAAGGCAAGGACAGAGCAAGATCAAGGCAAAGCAGCTGTTGAAATAAAGATTTCCAAATTTTAAACAATAGTTTAAATATTTCCACATCAGTCTTGTCCCAATGAGTTGTGCAGTTTTGCACAGATCTCTGAAAACAGAAGAACTACTTAAAACTTCCATGAAGAAGCTTTTAAGAAGCATCAAAACAGATTTATTTTAAAGACCTTGCCACAAACAAGCCTCTTTCATTTGCTATTGCACAAAACCTGAACCTAGTTAAATTTAACTTTGTGGGCTGTGGAGAGATGGAGTACACGGGACACATTTTAATCATTTTTGTCTGTATTCATAGTGATTTCCTCTAATCTCAAGGTTCCTTTGCAGCTCATTTGAATGGCTTTGCGCCCTAGGAACTACAGGAAATTCTACGGAAACCTCCCTGTCTCACGAACTTTGTAAACTGCTCTGTTACGTTTACTCCTACCAAAAGCCAAACACCACAGGATCACAGTGTTACTTCTTTGAAATTAACAAATTCTTTAATTGCCAAGGGACATAAGGGTCCACTTTAACTGAAAAAACACAGCAGTTTTTGCAAAAAGGCCAACGTGAAGAAAACAGTATCTACTTTTTTCATTACAAAATCCCTAGCACTTAAATATGGCAACAACCTATCTTTTTTTAAGAAATATTTACAATTTCCATAGCAGGCACAGTAAGAGAACTCTTGGTTTTGCTAAAAATCCAATGTAAACATGACATCACAGTGTAAGGGGACCTTATTTTCAGAAACATAGGGACTCAAAACAGCCCATTTCTTCGAACAATACACTAGGAGAAGATCATCAGATGTGTATATATAAGAAGTTTTCCTAAAATGAAGTACACAGGTCCTCCTTTTAATGCTGTTAAGAATTGCAGATTAACACCACCATACAGCTATTTGGAATAGTCTCCAGTCTTCATATTAGCACCTACCATGTGGCTTTTGCCTGAGCTGAGCCAGCACCTCCATCAAATAAGGACAACAAATGGCACCTTATACCATATGAATCTTCTGAAATGCTTATAATGCTTAATCCCTACAATATGCTCCAAGAAGCTTCCATACTGGACTACATCATACATGGAAAACTAATTTGAGCAGCCCTTAAGGAGTTCTCTATCACCACAACAAGTAAGCTACTCTGCATCAAACCATCTGTCTTGTCCCTCTGCCTCACTCCAACAGAAGGGGCATCATCTATTTCCCTCCCATCCTTCCCCTCAAGGGTTATCTGTTATTTGGAAAGCTTGAAGAGGGATTGTAACAGGACTTTTGTTACCTGATTTTATGACCTGTGCTCTGATCAAACTATACACTACAGGGTACCCTTCAGATGAGCATCCTTACTCTTCAGCAGCTGATTGCATTTATTTGGGGCATCAGGAAATACACTGAACAAGGCCTCAAAAGTATTAGTGAATGCTTTTGTACTAGTGAACATGCTGGCAAGCACTAGGTGCATACAACCAAACAGCTTAACTACTCTACTCTATCCTCACAGAAAAGTCTGGTCAGACAACATCGCACCAGTGGGCATTTTGGAGGAAGTTGCGTGCCTTATTGCGACCCACAAAGAAGTTTACAACAAACTGCTTTGAGGTGATGGCAAAACTCCACTTTCAAGATCTAAGGCATCACAGGTACACCCATTCCTTCCCTGTCCCTCCCAGAGGTCAGTCATGCTGCCGGACACACAGCACTACATCTCATTCACACAGAGCGGTGATTAATGCCGTAGTAATCTCTGCCATCTGCTGCGTGCAGGCCATCCACAGACACAGGCAGCCTTCCAGCCACACACACGCTGCTCTCATGGCAGACTTCCAAAGAAAAACTGTGGCTTCGTGTTTACACATATTGTTTGTCAATATTGCTTTGTTTCTCCAAGAAGCTGGCAAACCAACGGGCTCAAAGGACGCTTGCTAGTGCAAAGCTGGTTCTTTCAGCAGGATACACGCAGGATGCTTGAATTACAATGTGCAGGTATCTGGATGATCTGTGAGGGAAACAAACTTCTCAAGATATTCTAGAAAGTCTGTTTGTTTCTAAACCATACAACAGCTCGGGATACATGTGGAGAACATTCCATTTTTTTCCCCCGGATATTTGTTTTACTCAAGACAAAGATTTACACGAAGGAATGTTCAACTTCAAAGAAAACGCTTCCAGGTTTTCTCATGTACTTCTGTAGGACAACCTCAACCTGGCATCCCGCCATCAAGTGACTAAAGTTTGCATCAGAAGGTGAACAGCAACGGGTCCCAGGGAGGGAGTGAATAGAGAGGTGCTCATCCTGCTGAAGTGTAACAAAAAGTTCTCCAAAATTGCTGGGGTGGGACCAGCAAACATTGAGCTTGTTACTCTCCAGCTGACATGCAGGAAAGGCAAAATGGTCAGCTGTAGTGAAAGTTGCTGTGCTGATCTATTCAGATAAAGAACGCTATGTCTTCCTACAACTCTATTTCCCCAAAGATGCAGGTGCCAGACACCTCTTTACTTATTCTTAATGAATTTCCTACTACAAGGATGCTAAGCTTTTCTTTTCCTCTCCATGCACCCATGCTAACACACATATGGTACATTGAAGATGATCATACCTCGTCAAGTAAAGAGCATTTTATGTAATCTTATAAGAAACAGTCTTCTTAGTAGTTTGTTTAGGCAAAAGCAGTAGCTAGGCTCAGCACTAGCTCTTGAACAGCATCAGGAATCATTTGAATGCAAACATTGCATGCATGAACTCAAATGCCTTTCTGATCTATGACAATACAGTTTTCCCTTAAGGACACACAGCAATAAGTGGGTATATTCCCACTGGATCACCCCATACCCTCGATGGCTTAATTGTCCTAAGCTTCACTGATGCAGAATCATAATGACTGCATAGTATCGTGCTGCTTCCTTCGCCCTTTCAGGGAAGCTAGCAATTTGTAAACACTCACTTCATTTATAGTTAACTTTTCACATCAAACTAGGAGAAGTTCACCAGGTTGAAGCTCCATGATCCTAATGATATTCTGTAGAAGGTGGTCAGGAACACAGGGACTGGCTGTCCCAGATGCCCACAGGAAAAACAAACAGAACATCTATATTTTATGCAAACTATTTTACAATCTTCTCCATCTCCACATATCTGTGCTTTCTTAAAGTCATAGAAGTTAATAACAAGGTTAAGAGCATCTTTATAAGGCAGTTCTTTACTTTGCCTATGTTTATTCACAGCTTGAGGAAAATCCTGATAAAAATGCATCCTACAATACAACTGGCTAGAGTAGTGCTGCAAGACACTAAAGGAAATTGTCTTTCTTCCCTTATAATGCATAGCAAGGGTGAATAAAACAAATTATTCTTGTTGATGTCATGTAGTTAAAGTGCAAATTGCAAAGCAGTTTGCACAATTTTTGTGTCATTCTCCTGAAAAGGACAAACTCTAAAAATGTCATGTAACAAGAGGTAGAGATTTAGTTGCACTGTCCCTCCTAGTTTAAAGCATGCAAAGAACAATCCTTTGGAGCCTTGACTTTTGCCTCTGGCATAACGTTTGTTTGATCTCACCCAATCAACTTGAACTTGGTTTGAAGTCTTTTTTGCCAAAGCATTAGATGAATGATTATGCTTAATGTTGCTTATAAAATACTATAGCAACATATTCAAACAGTCCTGAAAACAGGTATCAGGAATGAAAACTGACTAAAACATGGATACAAGCACAAGTCCCAGCAGAAATTCTTAGGCAAACTGACCCTGTTGTGAGAAGGACAAAAAGTGGAAAGATTTTTTTAACTGCAGAAATATTGGTAAGTGGCACATTCAAATATGGTTTTACAGAACAAGAATAAACATACTGATGCTAAGATTGCTAGAAACAGTGTGGTGGCTGCACCAGCACATTTTGAATTGAAAAGGTTTGCTGAAACCCAGAAGAAAAGCTTGAGCAAAAAATGAAGAAGCTATTAAGGTAACATAAGCCTTACCAGCCTGTATGAGATCCACTGATTGTGGCTCATTCGGTTACCAGATCTTTGACATTGTTTTGTGGAACCATTTTCAATCAATTCACCATTTTAATGGATGACTTCTACTGATATTAATAACATTTTATAGAGAGAGATGGAAACAAAGACAGACCTATGAGGTAACCAACTCAGGGAACAGTACTACAGCAGTTGAAAGGCTCAAAAAGAAACCTTCAGCTCCCCTTCAGTAATCGCCAGGTACGTTGTGGAACAGTTGGCAAGACATTCTACTGCATCTCATCGCTTCTTTTTCTGGCCTTCTCCCTTATAAAATTATTTCCTCTTGATATCATCAGACACACAATAACTAGGCTAAAAAATTAAGCTTGCTGTCTAAAGCAATCCTCTCAGCTTCTTTTCTCCATCTGAAGTTCAAGCCAATAGAGGAATATTGCAACATTTTCAGAGAGTTTTCATCATTATTTCTTAAGAAAAGAAACTTCTTTCTAACTCTCTTTTGAGCAAATTACCCATTAATTGGAAATATTTTAAGAAACAAGGCAGCTAGAATTTATATATCTCCATAGCTATATATGTTATGGTGCACTACATTTCTTATGCCAGTAAAAAAAAAAATTGTTCAGGACCTTGCTTAGCATACATAAAAAGGCTGCAAGTTATGAGTAAAAGGGGGTAAGGAACAGAGAGAAATACAAGTATGCCAGATGTTGAACAGGAATGTCTTATTCTTAGAATTGTTCTAATTCTTCAAGCTTCAGAGTGTCATATTTTGTGTGCACAGAAAGAGTTGTGAAATACTTCACAGTGAATTATTGGGGGTAAAAAGGTTATGGTATGAACTAATCAGTTTAATTTTACTTTCCATACATTGCACAAAAGGAAGGGGACCTACACTTTGTTTTTTAAAAGCATACAAAAGGGCTTTTATCCCCAAACCTCATAAACAGCTAAGAACTACACAGCATAAACACAAATACCATCCTTCGGACTGAAGAAAAGTTTTAAATTCAATTTTTTTAGTGCTCACCTGCAATAATAGCTAACATAAGGACAGTACTAAGTACTTCCTCAGAAACATTTCAGTTCAGGATAATTAATATGTGTCTTTCCCCTTTTAGCTGAAGGAATACAATCCTTCAGATCAGAGGAAGTCTTAAGACCAAAGACTTAGTCACAGGAGGTTCATAGTCCAAGCAAAAAGAAAATTACTTTCAGATAAAGTAATCAAGTCTTTCCTTAGTACTTTGAAATACAACGCAATGCTAGCATAACACCAAATCTTCCAGTACCCTGGTAAATCAAATTATTTGCAGAGACATAAGGTACCACCTCTGAAATAACACATAGGTAAAATATCAACACCACGAGTGCACAGCCTTGGTTATCATGGCCATGGCTGAGATTCAGGGATGGAACCATAGAGCATTGCACAGTTTAACAGGTCTGCAGCAGAGGCTGCAAGTACCTTCCTGCAAAGCTTCCAGCATCAAGACACCTGAAGTCATTAGTCTATTTTAAAACTTGAATAGACTTGACAAAATTATCTCACATACCATGGAGACTAAGAAAGAGCTAAGTAGCAATGTCAGACCACAGACACCCTAAAACACTTCCCACATAATCCACTGCATTAAAAAACAGGTGTTACAATATTAAAGATGCATATGAAGGCCACATTGTTCCATTCTGAAAGCAGGGAAACTTTCTCCAAGATTCCAATGTAACCAGTCACCTTCATACTCTTCTACAGTTAATTCTCATCTTTATACTCAGGATTAATTGAATAATTCACCAACATGATGATTCATCTGCAGGTATTTAGCCAGCTCCTCTTCCTTAATCTGAAGAGCATTTGTGTGGTTGTTTGGGGGTTGTTTATTTGTTTTGGTTGTCTGGTGTTTGTATTTTTTTTTAAGCATCTTTCCTTCACCAGTGGTAGACCACAGGCTGGAAAAGGTACCACTAGACCATGAGAAACAGCAATTCTTCAGCAACGTGTCCCCAGAGCAGAAAATGTTTGGCTACAACTTGATGTGACACTTTCGGTTTTGGCACAATACAACAATCTTTCAGTTACTGTTTGGAATTACAGAGAAACAACGAGCAGGTCAAAGTTCAGCTGTAAATTAACACTCACTTTAATAAAAAATAACTTTAAAATAATGACATCAGCTAAGCCACTCTCTTGTAGACATCTTCTCACACCTGCAAATATAAAATACACAACAGATGTTGGAGAATCCAGACTAACTCCCTCCTCCCCTACCACAACTGAAATACTGAGATTCCACAGAACTTACACGCTGTCACTTCGCTGTAAACTGATTACACTTGTATCTTTTCTAAACAGTTGTTTCTGCTGGCATGCATATACATACAAAGAAATCAAACTCGCACAAAGACACATGAAAACCTCGGTATGATTCTTCTTCAGTTACAGTAAGGGACAGGAAAACCAGAGGAGCAAAGGAGCTCTAACCTGGTGCAAAACCTTTTCACTAACTTGGCAATCAATCAAGGAAATAAAAAATACTGTATTGATCCTAAAGAGAGCTGAACTTCCACAGTTTGTAGCTGACAGTAATTAAAAGCTGGACAGACGGCTTGAGTTAAAAACCAGTGAGAAGGAGCCCACAGCTCCTCCTGGATGTTCCTGGCAAGCAATTCATCAGCATTTAAAAGGAAGTCTCTTGTTCCCTCAATTCCTACAGAAGACTGACTGAACCCAGCCTGACAGCTGAGACAGGTCTGTCACAGCAAATAGTTTTGGGGTTTTGTTGTGTAGGTTTTTTTTAATTAAGAAAACCCTATGCAATACCACTGGCTTTTCATTTAAAATACCAGATTGAGGACAATCCTTCCCCTTCATAAAAATGAGGTGTTGGTGGAGTATGTCATAGCAAACCCCCTCACCCCCAAAAAAAGCATTCTAGTTATTGTATCAGGCGTGAATTGCACTGAGTACTTTGGGCTTTTTTGTTGCTAGCCCTAAAAGTCAAAAATATTCTGTAGGACTTCAAATCTCAAAGGGAAAGGGGGAGCCAAAAATTGCACATCTTACTGTCACTGATATTTGTTAGAGGAATGTGCTTACAGAAGTTTCTTCAAGTCTCAGAATCTTTGAATCTAAGACTTCAGGAATATAAATTCTAAAGGAAACAAGTAATTTGTAAAAGACAGACAAAGTTTGACAGCCACTAAGTCACTAGTATCTTCCTTTTCTTTGCAAGCTCGTATCATTTTACATGTCAGGGTTCTCTGGCTCCAAACACTGACCCTTTAAATCAATGGGTAAACCACAAGTAAACTCTGGCATTTTCAACTGCCACTCCCCAGTGCTTGGTTCAAAACAAGTTTGCATGGTGCACAAGAACACAGTATTAGTTTGAAATCATTAATTCAAAAATAATCATACTAACTGAGAAAACATGTCAAGCAGATATCAAATCCATTTCCAGCTACTCCTTTTTAATCCAAAGGTACCAGAAGTACCTGAAAAACTTGTGTTTTTCCCTAGATGAGGGGCACAACAATGAAGCAGGAAACTTCTGCATTTCCACATTTCACTTTCAACCCTGTTCCCCAAGCTACAAGCTTCAGCAGAGATCTCTGTTCACTTTCACAGGCAGCAGTGGCAGGAGTGGTTCAATCAGGGTCAGTACTGCCCTGACCAATCCATCATCGGTACCCAGGACCCAATTCACAAACCAGCAGCCACGTTAATCCCACGTAGCTTTCATGCTTTGGAAAGGCAAAAAGCAGCAGGATGAAAGAGGTCTCCATCCACAGACTTCAGGCAGCATCATTAGAGACTTCTACATTTGGGGGTTTAATTTCCAAGGAAAAGTCAAAGTTATAGTGATAATGGCATTTAATCTCACTGTAAATAAGACTAAAGGTTAACACACAGAAGCTGCCAAGCACACCATCTCTTGGCAACAGTTGTTGGAAATCTGCAAGCTAGGGATGCCAGGTCTTTTTATTTTTCTCCTTTTTTTAGCATTCAATTTAGATTAGCATTCATTTAGATTAGCAATCATTTAGATTACTGATTCAGATCACCAAAGTACAATATCCTCTTACAGGTCCTGTAAGAAAATTTACAGTTCTTTCAACCATCTGCACTATCATCTTCAGAATATAGTCTGCATCCACAGTAATTAGTATTGTTAGTATAGACATCAACTAAATCTCAACTTTTAATGATTTCACTAGGCACATGTTCTACAGGGTTTATCTGTTAGGCAAGAGTTGCTTTCTTTATGCACTGCTTGAAAAAATAACGATTGAATTGACTCAGCCACACGCCAGTGCAGAGTGCATAACGCTCTGATGCAGCAGCTACTCCTGGGGCATTAAACAACTCCTTCTGAAGGGAATTTAATATAATTTACAAACCTGCTCTTGGCCACTAAGAACAGATTTCAGGCTGTTGCATTAATTTAGCTAACACAAACACACCAAGTCATCCTATAAAAGTCATCCTCCCACTCCAGAGGAAGTGGATTGATTCCTCACTGTTTTTCTTTCAGGGGTCCCTAAAACACCAAGGTTCACATACTTGAGTTGCTCACACAATCTAACTTCTTTTTCCATATTGTTCTTCCCTTCCCTTCTGACAAAGCTTGGTACATCCTAAAAAAACTAATGTTGAGGAAAGCTAATTAGCATAATTATTTATTAACTACTAGCAATTAATAGTATCTGTTGAACTCCAGGAAAGAGAGCCTGTATAATTTTATGCCTGCTGCCATGCAAAATTTTCACAAAACTGGTTTGGTTTTTCTCCCCCCTCCATTAAACTTGCTTCACAGCCAGATTCAAAACTTTTTTTTTATCACAGCAAAACTTTCAGCACTTTTAAGTTACTGAAATAAGCTGAGTTATCCTGTGAAGATGGCAAAATGAGAACCATTTTCTTCCAATGAGTTTACTATTGAACCACTTGAGAACATAAGCTTGCAAATCACTACCACGTTGCTAATCCTAAATATTCTATTTTATGCATGCTATAAAGCATATCTCCCCACTGGAATTGGAATAAAAAGAGAGGAGAAGAAAAAGCTACAGCTCACACAGTAGCCATTGTTTGAATATCAAAAGTGGAAGCTAGAACGGGCATAACTCTTAATCTGTCAAACTACTAGTTTATCTTGAAATTTAGTTAAACCATCAGACTGCTTTGAAGGTGTATGCTAAGAATATTAAAAAAAATCAAAAAACAAAAAACTCAGCAGCAGCTTCCAGAAAATAGCTTCCAGAAGACTAAATGCAGATTGTAGACACAGCTTTAGATAGAAATTTAAATGCATCTATGTCTTGCAAGGCCAAAAAAATACATTTAATTGGGAAACTTAAGTCTTACTAAAGAAACATATGTACCAAATTAATTTTTTTATGTCTACATAAAAGAGCATGTTTGACAAAGAAAGGGATTGTTTCTGAAACTACTGATCCCATGTCTTGATAAAAGACTTATATAAATATTACTAGTTAAGTTTTCACCACAGTGGAGATGCAAGAGAGAAGAAAGCACATCCATCTCACAAAGCAAAATAAAATTAATATACAAATATGTAACAGTCTTCACAGAACAGTAATGTCAGAACTACAATTCTCAAACACATCAGCAGATGAATATCTTCTTTTACATGTGTTTGTATTCAGTATGAAAGCTGAAACACTTCACTTTTAAGTGACCAGAGGTTAAGTTACAATGAAACACCAAGAACATACTCATGCTCCACAACAGAAACAACCAATTCTTCAGTGACTCACAGTCACTAGTATCAGATTTGGTAGATCAGCACAGACTTTAAAAAGTGAGACAGCAAATCCTCAGAAAGGTTGTCAGGTAAAAAAACTTCATCAATTCATCTGTACTATTCTCAACCTTAATTACTAGATTTACAATAGTTACTGCATTTAAAAAACCCACTGCAGTCCTGCTTCTTGACTGTATTTAATTTTACTGTAGCTTACACTTTCCACCTCATCTTTTCAGGGGGCAGTTTCCAGTGTGAAACACTGCACGATGATGAGAACTGGGCATGAGTCAGTTCAGGAGGAAGGGGAGGCTCAAACACACCAGCGAAGAGGGAGCCCAAGTGGCGGTGGTTGGTTTTGTGACAGCAAGCAACTATTTTGCTTTTCCTTAGTGAATGAGGTGAGGTGGGGTGGGAAGGAATCAGACACATTTGTCAACTCAAATCAGAAAACAAGAAAATCTCCCCCCACCCCCAGAACAGGTGCACCCAAGGTATTACTAATGAAGTTGCAAATTCTCATCCAGCCCCAATGGGCGAAGACAACTGTCACAGTACAAACAGACATCTCAAAGCCTGAGTGGGTGCTTGGCAGGGATGGAAGCAGCTAAGCTTATTCTGTGCTGTTGATTCTTTTCTGCGAGCCATAATGCAAGTAAGCTTCTTCTGAGAAGAGTTAGAACGCATGCACTCACAGCCCAAGAGGTGGCCCTTCAGAACTGCATGGGCTGAGGCAGTCAAAAGGCATCCAGAGGAGCACCAGGACACTGACTGACCCACTTCACACAATGGGAAGAATAAAAGGGAAAAAAACAACAGGCAGAGGCTGCCCAATTGTGGCTAAAAACCAGCAAAAGATGGGTGGCAACTGCAGCAAAATTTTGGGAGAAGACTATCCTTAGAAATGTGGAATGTCAGTGAAAACCATCCTGAATTTTTGTTTCTAAAAGAGAGAACTCTAAAGCAGCTGAAACCATGTCTTTGCACGAAAAGAACAGGAGAAGCTACAAAGGTCACAGATTCGAGCTGTCTCAAGTTGCAGGTCACTGCGTTACGAACACCAGCTCTGGAAAGGCACACAGAAATAGCTACCTTGCACCCTCTGTCCCTTCCATCTTCTCATGTTCTTAACACGAATGTTTCCCAAATTCTTCCCGTGACAGTAAGACAAAGTACTGATACTGCTATGGCCATGTTAGGCATTGTTGAATGAATAATTTTCCAGCTTATTCAGCTTATTTTGGAGAATACAGATCACATAAAATATAACTTCTAAAAAAAAAAAAATTTGCTTCGGTGTCTGCTAACCCAATTGCAAGGAAAACATCATCCTTATTTCCAAAGTATCCACACAACTCTTAGGCCTCGTTCACAGCTTCAGGCAACTACAAGGTTTATCAATAGCATCATCAAACCTCACCCAACATTATACTCACTAGTCTCTAGAGCTGCAGTAGAAGACAAAACCTTTCCCTACAACTTTAGCTAAAGCAAAGTAGAGGACCTATTCCCACAAGAGGAACATCATTGCAGAACTTCTCTATTTGTAACAAAGACAAATTTCTTTCCACAAGCCTAAGTGTTCTTGACCAATTTACAGGCACTCCAACGTGCAATTCCCATCCTTCCTGAGTCAGAACATGTCATGTGAGTACAGGAGATTTAAAATTCTAAGTAGATATCAATAACAGATCCCAGAACTATCCCTATATCTATCTATATCCATATGAGAATTCCTTATAGAGGAACAACTCAGAGCAAAATCAACACCCATTTGATATTGTCTCAGGTCTCAACCATACAAAAAAAGTCATCCTAACGAAGTCCACATTGACCAAAAAAACCCTCAGATCTGTAAAATGACAATTCCCTTTTTACTTAAAGTCAGTCAAGTAGGATTATAGGTTTTAAGGTAAACTGTCAAAGCTGTAGCATTTCCCATATTTTACTCCCAAACCAAGTATGGACTATTTACCCTCTCTTCCCACAATGAAACAGCACAAACATCAAGAATCTGTTCCCCAAGACACACGGTACTTGTGAGCAGACTGTCACACGCAAGATGTGGCAGTGCCCCAGGCAACATTTAAAGCCTGACTCAAAGCTTAATAAAATTGGTGACCACAGAGTATGGAGAAAAATGGATAAACGTTATTTTATTTTAAACATTTCATAAAAACAAACAAACAAACCCCCCCCAAAAACACAGCCAAAGCAAACCACAACAAACATAAACAAGACAAAAATAACCAACCCACCCCTGTCAAACCTGAAGCTTGGTTGCTTCTAGTTCTTGGCACAGAAATCTGTACTTTACATATATTTTAATTTTTCAGGTACCTTACAACCATGAATGGTAAAGCAAGATATATCTGTTTGTAAGGTTAACACATTTACATCATTATTTTGAAACAGCAAAGTACAAACACTTTTCTGTATTTTAAACACACACAAGTAAAAGAGCTCAAGTTCAGAGCACTATCCATCTAGCTAGGAAAAGATGATATACAACACAGCATAACTCTACTGGATCAGATCACACACCACAAATACTTACTGAGTGATAAATACTTCCCAGGAAGCATGGAAACAAGCTAGTTTGTAGGGAGACCTTGTACTCCAGCAAGATGGTAACAGACATCAATTATCTGACTGTAGACATATCATAGTGGAGATACAAGTTTATACTGTACAAAACAGAAGCAACACATGTGAGTCAGCCAAATTTTCCTACCAGGGCTCTAATGTTAACCTGCTTATCTGAAATGAGAAACACCTTTACCATTAAATAAACAGTTACTGTTTCCTTGTGGGAGGGGAAGGGGAATCCCCATTCCCTCCCACACTCCAGCTTTTCCTACAGCATCCTTTCAAGTCTCATAATTTTAATACTGGGTCTTTTAAATGCCAGTTTTTCCTTTCTCTTTTTGCCAAATGACTTGTTTTCCTTTAGCAGACAGAGTAGAGGCTGGAAAATATTCCTTCCTACATACTTGCAAAAGAACATGCCACACTTACATGAGATTTGAACCTATCAAAACTTTTAGCTACAGAAAACCAGTCTGCTTTAACACAAAATAAACTAAAACCCAAAACAGGACTATTTCAGTTTTAGAAGAAAGTAGATTCCAACCATTCCTGTCACCTTTCTTGGACTTCAATCTAAGGAGGAAAAAAAAAAAGTGATTTCACCAGAGGCAAAACATTTCAGGTTTCCATAACAAGGCAGGAAGGCATGATTAAGCAGTTGCCTGTGCATGAGATGCATTTTTTTTTTATTTTCTCTTACAAAACAGAGAAAGAAAAAGGCAATTATAACACAGAACACAAGTATGAGGCTCTGTGGTTGAGGAAAAAAAAATGAAGTAATTTTAAAACGTTTGCCAGACGACTTCAGGCATTTCCTTTCTCATTCCAGGAGCTGGCATACAAACTAGGCACACCTTATAAACCCCACCACCTCCTGGCCCTAATACATTCCAGTTTTTTCTTCATTAAAGAAAGAAAGTTAAATAGTATATGTATAAATATACGCCCAAACATTTACACATATACATATCTTATCACAAAAAAAGACTGATAGTAGTACTAAAAATAGATGCATGCCTAGCCTAAATGTGAGAATAAAAGCATGTTTTCACTTGCAATTAAAGCGCAATGAATAAAGGCACTGAAGGAGATCGACACTGTATTCATGGATTCAGGGCATTTCTCCATAAATGGCACAAAAATCTCCAGCCATCATTTGTTCATTGGCATATTATTTTCTGTCAGTGGTGGTGCTCTGTTGCCACCACAACAATATTGCCTTTTAGCTGAAGATATATTCTGGCATGCTTATAAGTCAGGAATTTTTAAACTATTTGTTGTTCCAAGTCTTAGGTTCTAATTCTGCAACTTTTCCTAGGAACAACTGATTCACTGAAAGAAAATAAGTTTCCTTATTGGTTCCAAAATCTTCAAGCAATGATTAAGGAATATACTGATAACACTGCCAATCAAAGCATTGAAGTGATACATTAACATCACTAATGTTCTCATCCGATCCTGTACTGAATTTCTGACTAGCAGAAGTCTGTTCAAGGATAGTACAAAGGGGTCATAGTGGCTGTTAATCAAGAGGGGGGAAAAACAATGGAAGCAAGGAAGTAGAAGAGAAGGATGACTCTTTCACTTATGTTACACAGAGTAAAGCCCCATTACAGTCAGTTGTTATGCATTATAACAGGAAGGAATAGTTATTGGTGTCCTTGTTACATGTGTAACCACTACCAATGCCAAGCCATTTTCAGCTGAAGAGACTTCATTTTGTAAGGGCGGGGAAGGAAATGCTTTTTCCCATATCAGACTCAAATATAAAATCATTTACCATTCATATATTTCAGCTGAAGCTCCTTGCCCAATTTGTAAACTTCCACTGAGAGTCACCTTCCCTTCACCCCTCCTAGAACCCGTATTTTGCCCTCGCCTGGGCAAATAACATAAAACATTCCTGTTCATCTGCGGGACAAACATGCTTACATGGGGGCAAGTAGGACACTGGACTTTCCTTGCCTGCATCCTGAGTGGGCATCTAAAATAGCTTTAACTGTCCCACCAGTACCTTCATTACAGGCCTGGGTTGGGTAGAACAGGCCACATCAGAGGAGGAAGAGCTGTGGTTTAGTCTAGACACAGCATTTCCCCTTTCCTTGCCATGGTCCTGCTTCCAGCAAAGATCCTCTAGTCAGGAGCTTAAAAGACCACATTGCTGTGAAAGGAAAAAAAAAACCAACAAACCTGCTAGTTCAAAAAGGAGGATCTCAGGACAAAGCAGCTGTGGTACAGCCTGGTATTCGCCTTATTTCCCTTCCTGAGGCTTTCCCTATGCCTAAAAAGGTAGTACTAAGCATCCCAGATCCGCCCTTAATGCTGACCTGAAAAAGGAGATCTTTGTAACTAGTCTATTACAAGGGCAAACACCCACGTGTAACCAAACAAGCTCCACCTCAAGAGCTCCGGTTCTATTTAGCTGCTCTCAGCTTCCAGTTCCTCTAAGGCCCCCACCTGTTTCTTGACCATTGTAACATCACCAGTGCCAAAGCAACTTGTACAGCCTGCATTCAGCTGAGGCACCAGAAGCATTCTCTAAATGTAGGCACCGTTCTGAACAAAACCTTCCTGATGGGAGGAAAAGACTACTGTAGCCTGCTTTGCGAGGGACTGCTGTGCTGACCCACCCCGAGCAGCCAGGTTGCACGTACCACAGCATCCTGCCAGCAAGCTGCTACAAGGCCCTGTCAATCCTGCTGCCTGCTGTGTAATTTTTAATATAGTCATAGTTTTAGAACTTTATTATTTATTTCCAGACAGAAAATTAAACTAGAAGATTTGGGTGAACGTCATCATACTTAAATCCTGACTACAGCAGGAAGATTTCTCTTTAAAAATACTACTCATTACTGCTGGATGAGCTCCAAATATACACTACATGTGCATTCAGTACTGGAATTTAAAAAAGATTAGCAAGTGCTTGTTTCTGACTCCGCTTCTAAGCATGCCATGCCAGTGTGATTCGTGAAACGTGACCGTCATCATCTTATGTTAGAGTAACAGCACAGCATTTCAGTATCCAAAGTGCCTTTGCTGTTCCTTCTCTCTTCTCAGTATTAACCACACGAGTTTTAGTCTGTAATATGGTAGTTGATATAAGCTATAATCACTCCATTATTTTCCACAGCTACTGGAAAAACTTTAATTTTCTACCAGCTGTGAAGTCTAAACAACCAACTCCACATCAGAACAGTTCAAGATTTTATCAATTGCATGATACCCATCTTTTTCAGCTTGTTCTGGCCTGCATTCCCAGTGCCAGAAATATCAGCAGCTCGTGAAAGTCAGATCATCACATACTTACTACTTCTGTGCTGACAAGATGTGGTCACAACATGAAGAAGCAGAAGAGATAATGAAACCCAGGACTCCCCACCACAGGTCTGTATTTTCACAAGATCCGTAAGATCTGCATCTTAATGCTGGAAATGTTCATTTTTTCCTGAACCTTCAGAATCCTCTCTTTCCCACCTGGGTGGCAAAACTCCCTTCCCCCATCATCCCACGCTAGAAGCATTGGGAAGCATTAGCAGTTATCAACAGGGGATGAACCTGCTTCCAGTCTAGCTCAGGCATCACCACCACTTCTGTTTTAGCATTCCTACTGGCATCTAAGCTAGAATTAAAAATAAGTTTTACTAGGTCAAAATGGAAATTTGTGTGGGCTGAAAGATCATCTTGTTTTCTGAGAACTTCCCATTTTTATTTCAAACAAGGTGACGCTTTTATAGTTACTTTTTGGTCCCAGGCATACTAAAACGATAAGGAACCCACACATCATGTTTCTTTCTGCAGCTGCATGGCCATTTTTACTTTAATTTTTTTGGAACGAGTTCACCTTTCAGTGTCAAAAAAATACCATTACTTCCATCTTCTCTCCCCACAAAGAGCAAGCCAGCCTCTACTTTGAAGGGCTTAAGCATGAAGTTCCAATAAAAGCTTCAAGAGCAAGTAACAAACCACCATCAGACGAATCAATTCCAAAAAGTTTGACCGAAATACAAATCCACCACACCATCACACGAGTGATGCATATGCGGAGGACACCTTGCTGTCTTCACACGTGTGCAATGCAGCGATGCTCTGGGGTAACCACGTATTGCTCGAAACTCGGCGTGGCAGGTTGCAGCACAAGCGCTTTCCCGTGGGTTCTAAACCTGCCGGGGAGCGCTGAGCGCGCAGTGAGCGCTTGCCGAGGTGCTCGAGGTGTTATATTGTTGAGCCACCTCGTGGCACATTCCCTGCATTACAGCACCACCAGCGCTGGGGAGCTGCTGGGTCTGCTCAAATCCACGCAGGAAAACAGCACCTAAGGTGGTCAGCTTCAGCATCCTCGTGAAGCAGCTCTTCCTCAGTAAGGAACAATGAATTCTGCAAGTTGAGCTCCACAAGACCAGCCAAGTGCCACTGTCAGTCACCTTTCCTAAGCGCTTGGTTATTCCAACCAAAAGCTCGTTACAAAGCAACCTGCTTTGCAAGTTCTTACAAACCACAGTCAGGCTGTGCATACATAACGCCTCATGGATGAGAGAGACAATTGTGGCCCATGGTATCAGCTGAAAAAATACTCAGCAATATGAAATTCCTCCCCAAAAGAAGGTCAAGAACTGGCATTTTTTAATGGTTTTGGAAGACTGACTGCAAAGTATTTTCACATGCAACAGTTTTCATACACTTTCACACACCATCTTCAAAACAAAGTCCTACAATCCAAGGTTTGCTCTGAAGTTGTTAAATTGTTGGGCCAATATAACTAAAGTGAATCAAAGGCAGAAAACAAGTGTGGGTCTTCTGAGGCCTCAGATGAAAAGGAAAGCATTTTTACTGCAGAGGATCCCTAGGCATGAATCCACAGAATCCATACACATGAACTCTCCAAATTCCCTGCACACATAGGATAACCAACAAAGATACTGCCAGGGCAGAACTGGTTACTGCAAGTCAGCCCTCGTGTAACAACCCATTTCATTCCACAGTGATTTATTTCCACTTCTACACCCTAAGACAGTACCAAAACACACAGCTGGTTTTTATACAAAATGAGCATTCTGTGACCAGTGGTTATGTAATCTCTTTACCACTCCACTGTAACCATTACTTCCAGAGATCCTTCTTGGAATAATTATAGTTTTACATTGTTGCTCCTTCTGGCACCACTGAAAGACAGTAGCTTTTGAGAGTTAAAAAACCCCAAAACAAACCACAACAAACCAAACACCTCACACACTCAAAGACATTTTTAGATCCTTGTTTACCACTATATGTTACCCATACTGTTCATAAATGATTTCTGTACATATACTGTGTATAAGGTATAAACAAATACCAACATGCTAACTACAAACTTTAAAAAATTAGTTCCAAGCCTCAAAACACAGGAAAACTCATCACACAAGACCCTGGCAGAACACAACACACCACTTATAGACAAATAAAAACCATAGGCAATCTTAACAGTACAACAGTACCAAGAAGCCATAGCCTTTCCATCAGCCCCAAAAGTGTCAAAGTAATGGAGAGGATTTACAAGGCTTTCTAGTCTTTTCAGGCATTAGGAAAATGCTAATAAGTAGCACTGTTGGGATATGGCACACCAGATACTTCACTGGAACACCCACAGTACGATTGACAGAAGAGTAAAAACCATTATTTATTCACTTACTGCTTTAATTTTTTCCCACTCTATCCTTTACTGAAGTCACAAAACTACAAATACTAATCTTGTTTCTAGTCCCTTAATAGTCTTGAGAGAGATGGAATGTAGATAACCACAGCACAAATACAGAGATGCTCTAACACAGGCTCCCGCCCATTTCCTACCAGCATCTTCATTTTGCCTGCTTTCTTCCCTCCCTTACCAGAAAACTTCCGACGGCTTATAAAGTTTCAGGTTCCCCCACTTCTGCAGCAAAAAGACATGAGGGTTGGTACTAGCAGGACGAGACACAATCAGCAGCTGCAGTGCAAACTGGCCTGAGGCACATAGCTGAAGAGAACCACTTAATCAGCTCACTCTAAAAAGGCTTTTCTCTCAAGTGATGGCTTGAAAGCTGTTAAGTGAACAGCTAAACAGAAAAACTAGGGACAGGTCTTTGAGCGGGCTTGAGGGTGGTCCTAGACACCTTTCAATCTCAAAATATCCAGCCCTATCCCCATAGCTTCCAAAAGCCTTTCAGACAAACTTGATTTACATTAGTGGAATTCTTCAAAAGGTCTTTGCATCATAATCCCATTTAAGGTTAGTAATTTGGAAAATTCAAATCATCCCACGATGCAGATATCTAAACCTAGGATGAAAACACTCAGGACAAAAACCACCAAGCTATTTAACTACTTTGTGCTGTGTTTCAATAGGAGGAAAGCATCTGTATTATGTTTATGGATTGAGATTTTAACTACAATGTTAAAGAACTGCTTTTTCCTAAGGCTGGAAAACACATGTTTCTACATTTTCAGTCTGGACTGCTCCAATTACCATCAACATCCTGAATCAGTGCAGTTTTAAAAATATATTCCCCAGGCATTAACACATCCACTAACTGATGCATCATTTCCTTGCAGAAAATACCTAGGTTGATTTCCACACAATTAAAACTTTGAGAAAAAAATTCTTAAGATTAACTTCTCCTTTTATCTCCCCTCAAGAGTTCTGGAGTTTGTGCAGAAATCATGGACATTTTACATCATCACAATTACTCAGCTTGAAACACCATGTCTGCTGCATTCCATGAAACAACTCTACCTGCTTGCAATGATTTGGGATAAAGACTACAGCTGATACTAACACAGTATGTTCACATTTAATGAAAGTTAAATAACCCTGGGGTAATAATAACACAAAATTTGTACTAACAGGAATGGATACACTTTAAGTTTAAGCAGTGAACAAGTTGAGATGTTTGTGAAGATACAAATTTTTGCAGAGGTGCAAATCGCATTACCATGATTAATCAGCTTTGGATTTTAATGTTTAAGTTCAACCTGAATATGCTAACTTCTCCCACACAGACAGAAAGCTTCAAGAGCTTTATGCTGACATTTAAGATTATGTCTAAATAACTCAAGAATATTTCAAAAATGGCAGTGCATGTTAATTTAAGTAAACACTGCATATCAGTGTGGGATTCTGCATTGGTCTTTCTCCTAAAATAATAAAAATTAATACATGTTGATAGAAGGCATGTCTAGAAAAAAATAATGTATTAAAATGTTAGATAATTAGACTATCACTATCTTTTATAGTAATACCATCAGTATATTACTGTTTTCAAAGCAATGCTCTGTTCTCCAGTTAACTACTGAAATAATGCACTGAAGTGCATTGAATGAGACCTGTGACAAAAGGAATAAGAAATATTCAATAACAATTAAAAAAAATCTGAAACATTGATAGAGTGCCCAAATTAAAACTCTTCAGCAGCCAGATTTTTAATCCCAGAACAGGATTCAATCACCATAAAAGATACTCATCCGTCTATATAACCATCACCAAAAAACAGGCTTAGGTTTTGCTTCATGCAAAATACATCCACACTTCCCAAAAAGCAAGTCACAGGCAGGCATTGTGAAGGCTGCTTTCACACAAAGGGAGAATTTTGTTTTAAGATCTGTAACTTAGCACTACTGCTCAGGAAGAAAAGGGCTCATACACACACACACACACAGGGCTTCTGCACACCAGTAAGTATGCAACACAAAAATGCCTGTTAAACTTTTCTAAAACAGCTGATTCACATCTCATGTGCCTGCAACATCTCTAATCTAGATTTAGAAAATATCCAACTCTCTTCAATAAAAGGAAATGCACCTCCCCGTCTAGACATCCAATTTAAAAAGAGAGCAACACTTTTTTTTTTATTTCAATTAAAGAACACATATGCCAGAAACTTCTTTTACCTAACATTTCTGAAACTCACGCAGTAGTTTACTCATGAAACTAAACCTGTAAACACAAACCAACTATTTATTTTAACAGCAACAGTAAGTTTAATGACCTGTTTCATGTAAAAACTCCACATAATCCTATATTGTAGGCTTCAGCTGTTTATGGTTAGATAAATATTTATCCCAATTAATTTATTGTGTGTTGTTAACTTTTTTATATACATTATTTAAAGTTCTTACTTTTGTTCTAGAACTGAGGTTTTTCCAAGAACCCTGTTGATGGAAAGTCATGGTTTCATGAAGAGCACTTCAAACTGGACAATTCTCTGCAATGCTACAACAGGTCTGGATTTTAACACTCTGCTGACAGCAGCTGGGGTTACCTCAAGGCTGACATGTTAATACCAGCCTGCATTTGCACTTGGGCTGAGAAATATGAACTCTCAGCTTTGAAGGGTTAAATAAAGAAAAAAGTAGGCATTGCTTGCCAAGGGACTACCTGAAAAGCATCAATTCCTATGGCTGTGCTCTTAACCCTGACTTCTCCATAGCTGCAGAAGGGTACAGGCAACACAAGGCTAACAGTTAACAGATAAAAGCTATTGACATTGCCAGAATAATTCAGATTTTCTTTTTTCCCCTTTTTTTTACATTAACGAACAAAACAAGAAACCCATGGCCTGAAACTCTCCTGCACTGTACATTCCCACAGCAATGAAATCCAGCTGATAATAACATTCCCTGAATTAAGCAATCTGATCAAGATTATGAACAATCAAATCACTAAACTCAGGGGAGCAGGGGGAAGCTACTCATCTGTTTGTGCCATTAGTGGTTTGGGCTTTTATGAAAGCACAGAAGTAAGAATATGACACACCATGACTGTTGCTTCAATCTTATGCTTCAGAAAAGTTACATTAATAATAGAACCAAAGTAATTTACTGACTTCTCCAACGGCAGGAAGATAATCCAGCAGTTCTAGATCATGCCATGATTGCAGATCAATTTACACAGAGTATCTCATTTATTTTTTAGCAGCTCCTTTAAGTTTTTAATATCACATTTATTTTTCATTTTAATGCACTGAATTTACACAAAGTTCAAGGAAAAGAAGAAATATTTTTAATTTCTACTCTCCAAGTGTAATTTTCAAGAAGCCAGCTATATTAGCATACATATTCACTTTCAACTGGAGCATATTAACACTGAAAAGTATTTTGATTCTACAGTAAGGAATACAGGAATCCAGAAACTAGTTTTCCTTTTAGATTATCCAACTACATATCCAACTGACATATAAATACTCTTGTTTTGCCAATACCAACTACATATAAATACTATTGTTTTGCCAATAAATCTGATAAAACAAAGCTCAAACTAGAGACAAGCTGTTTTACAAAATATGAGTGGTAGGATGTATTTTAGCAAAGTGAAATCTCCCTACAAGGGGCCTGTCAAACATGTAATTACTTTAAAAGCATCTTAAATGTTTCTAAAACTATATATGGCATGTAAACTAGCCATTTTATTATTAAGACCATACTTGAGTAAAGCTTTATGCAGTATCTGTTTCATTACTGGTTACCAGATGAGTTTCTTTAAGACACAGCACAACAAACACGCTAAGGATTGTTAAAAATGGCAAATTTCAGGGGATCTTTGTGGTAAGAATGAAAAATACCACTCAAAGACTAACATAATTCTGGCCACAGATATAGATCTTACTGCAAGAATTTTCCTAAGTCTGAAGTGTTCTTTGCTGCTGGAAATAAAGCAAATAGACCAGTTACAGCAAGAGAAAAAAAAAAACAAACCAAACACAACCAACCGACAAAAAAAAAAAAAAAAATCAACCTTGCAACCAACACTAATCACCTATACAGAATGGGAGTTAGAATTATTCTGGTTTATCCCCATACTTGCCAGAGTTTATGTTCTCATGCATGTATCAGATATTATTCAAAAGTTCTTGTAATACAGCCATTTTCATAGTCTAACTTCAGAAGTGTTTTACCATAAAAAAAAACAAACAAAAAAGAAAAAACAACAAAAAACTCCCAAAAAACAAAACCAAATGGTTTAGAAAATTCAGTTAAAAAGGTCTGTGTAACAACTTCCTATATTTGATAGGAGCTAGATCAGCTAAGAATACCAAGCAGTTGCATTTACTGGCAAAGATAACTGCATAGCAAAAAAGTTTTCTCTTAATTGAAGCAGTCCATGGCTTCTAACCATGAGATAGTCATTTAGTTTAAGTGGCTATTGTATTCATGCAGAAAAACCTCTGATATTTTAAAAACGGTAAAAATTATCTCCTGATTCAGTGAAAGAGTACCATTTATCACAGTGTCGGTCTAATAGTACTGGGATTATTGCTTGGTGTAGAAACAGCTCAACTCTTGAGCTAATTAGGACTTTTCTGACAAAGCTTTCAGAAGGAAAGTCCAAGTAAATCAAAGTTTCATCGGAACATACTAGGGAGAACTTTTACTACAAAAAACATTGTGGTTTGTTGAGAACATGGGCTTTTGATTTGGCTGTCCACTCTTCCCAAACCTTTGGGGGAGCATTTGTACATGGCCTTTACAGACAACCAGTAGACACAATATTTAGTTGTTTATTCTGAGCAACTAGTGCAAGAAAAATAATTTGGATGATTAAGTGAAAATTTGTTTTAGAGATGCATTTGTGAGAGAGATGAGGACCAAATTCAGAATTTCACTGAGTAGACAAGAAGGAAATATATTACAATTTTAGATGCCTGCGAAGGAAAAATAAGAGAGAATTGATTCTTATCAAGTTGATTACATTACCTTAAAGTGGGTTGCCTCCACTTCAGCAACCAGAAGCTGACAAATTTCTCTTTCCTTGTGTTGTGATATAGCTTGTATGCAAAAACATTTCAGCATAAAAATAGAGAGGATGCTACCGCCCACATCATTCTTTGTGGTTTAATCAAGTTTGATTCATGGTTACTCTGTTTCAACCCAAGCCCTAGTGTACATGTAATTACAGACTAATGAGATGTTGTAAGAGATGTTTCTGTGATTTAAGGTGGGCATTTCTCAGGCGAACTTACATGAATACACTGCAACAGCAATTAAAGGCTAAATGGAGCAACTGCACTCAAGCAGATTTAGGATCACATCTTTTCAGACAACGAGCTGGAGACTTCAGCTACCACCAAAAAAAGTATTTATTGCAGTGTTGCCTCTCTAATATACAATTCTATACGCCTTCTGTACAGATCTTCTCTAATAAATAATTTTAAATTTCTTTTGCATAGATCTGTGAACAAATTGACCTTGAAGATTTGCAAAAGCCCCATCCCTCCTGATGACAGTCAGCCACCACAACATACTTGAAGCCTCAACATTCCCTGCTGTTGCAGGCTCAAAGGAATTTCCCAGGCATATAGAAGGAGCCAGCCAACGTGGATGTGCTGCCAAATCAAGCGAAGGTGCGGAGCATACATTTTAAACACAACAGGCACGGTATGAACAGCAGCCTTAGACTTTCACACCCACCATTGCGCTAAGCTTTTATTTAAAAGCCTGTAAATGTAAGCATATGAAAGGTGACAAAAGTGCTGAAGATCAAGGTCTATTTAAAAAAAAATGTTGCACATAAGAAAAAAGCTTTTTTTTTTTCATCACGCCACATTTGCCTGTTAAGCACGGAGAATATTTGACTATGATAGGTTTATTCTAAGTGTTTTTACTTAAAGACCACAATTCTCTTCAAACACTTCAAAGATAAAACACCACTTTTGCTGTTTTAACTTCAGATTACCTGTTACCACAGAAACTGCTACTCAGTTAGCAAGAGAAAATAGCTTTAAACAAGTCAGTAACTGTTTAAAGCAAAAGTTATCTCCCATCTTTGCGGGGGCTTGTGGCAGGGAGTGCATTCTCTACAGAGGACAAATTACAGAAGATAATGAAGATACTCACAATGCCTAATTTTTCCTGGATTGAGGGAGTAAAAGAGAAAGTTGAAACTGTGACAAAATTCCAAAGTCCAATTTATTTCACAAAGATGCACGAACCAAGGTGATGCTGCACAGTGGTACAATACCCTATGTACAGAAATGTGGTTAAATCCAGAGAGCAGCTCATGCTGTTCACTACTCCTAGCAGTTCTAACGCTCAGAGGACTCACATCCACTAGTAAAGGACAGAGCTGTCATTCCACATGCACACCCAGGAAAGAGAAGAGACAAAAACATAGAAGAACAAGGCTGGATACCTGATGCTTTAGGATTTCCAAAGGTAGCCTCTATGCCCCAACCATTTTTCACTCTAACTGGAATCTTTCAACATCTATAAAACTGATAATAGTACACTCAATATGTCCTCAACTCAGTATAAAGTGTTTCCAAGTCGAAAACAGACCTCTGGGATAAAGCAAAATGAAAAAAAGATGTGAGAAACCAAAAAATGTGGCATCACTCCATTTATCATCCCATTATAGTGAAAAATACACAACTTGTTAGAAACATCAAGGGACAAACACAGAAGAAATCTTGCATACAAAAAAACAGTAAGAAAACCTAAGACTGTAGAAGCCTATTTCATTCTGCAAGTTTGTTTTCCTTTAACCACACACAAGTCAGCCTTCCTGTGAAACTACCATCTGCTTTTCAAAACTCTTTATCCTTCAGTGCTGTATTTTACAAAATGGTATCAATAACTCCTTTCAGTACATGATTTCAACACAAGAATTCAATATTGTTTGAATAAACCCAAAACTTACAACCTATGCAATGAGGTTCAAGGTTTTCTAGTGTATAACTAGCCAAAGCAGTACTCTATTATATTATGAAATTTAAATCAGAAAAAAATTGTCAACTTACAAGATTTGAGTCAGTTTTAAAGTATTATTTATACTAATTCATTAGGATCCTGTCCCCTGCTTTGTCTAATTAAAAGCTTGCCATTTATATTTCTGCAAGACTTCTACAACAAATAAATTTATCAGCTACAGCCTGTGCTGTCTTGACCTATCCATATCATATCAATTGCAAGCAAAAATAATGGAAACCAATCAGACAACAGTACCCAGCATAGCAGGACTTTCATTCCCAGGCAAGGCTGGAAAAATAACAGTCAATAGTGGCAAGGCAATAAACACAGACTGATGTTCATCTGATGCTTGATCTCATTGTGAAAATCCACCACGTTATACTCTTGAGCTGTCATAAGATACATTTTGCACCTCAAATTTAACTACAAGTTCCTCTATGAACATCTGCTAACAACTCACAACAGAAAATCAGTCCACACAGCCAGCACTTCCAGAAAATACAAGGCTAAATTAAATCTCTGGATCCAGCTAGCTGTAATTTACAAGTCTTTACAATACATGCAACAAATTACATGCCCTCTCTATTTTAATACCATTTTATATTTTATTTTATATTTTATCTTAATAAAATTATTCAAAAGCCTTACTATCAAAGCAAAAAAAAGGAAGGAACAAAGTCCTCAAATCCCCCTTTCCAATCTCTAGATTAAAGGCTGTGAGTTGGTTTGATGAATGGTTGTGACCCAAAACAAATTTTGGGAAAGTTTCCCTATTGTGGGAGGCAAGGAACCTCACTAAGGGACACAAATTCACTGTTACTCTCCTGTCAAAACTTTTACACAACAATATTTTTCTCTGTGTTTATCAATATTCCCTTGTCCTGTTACACCAATCCATTACTATGAGAAAAGCAATACCTTCAAGTGAAATTGGAAGGTCTCATTTTTAAATGGGTGTTCCTTTCAGACACCAGAACAGTTTTCAGAATACTTCTGCTTCTAAACTAATAGTTATACACATTAAAATATACCTTTGCAAGTCTTGAAGCTCCAGCTTCTTATCGAGACTGTGAGAGCCAAACCTAAAATCAGTTTTAATTAACTTTTTTAAAAATTCATTCTAGCATTGGTGACATTTTCCAGGACATTTCACAAATTTTCCATAGCAAGTTTCTCTGCTTTTAGCAGTATTGCAAGATTAGGAAAACTATTACAATTTTCAGGTTTTTAAATAACAATCAGGAATTCAACTGTTTTTTTTCTCCTGGGGGAGTGAAGCTATTAATAATTCAGTAGCTCTGCTATTACATTTCTGATTTCATAGCTCTAGTAAACTGACCCATGAACTTTGGGTGTTGTACATTCCCAGTCTTGGTAATGTAACTCTCAACACTTCCGTCTATGGTGTCAGGAGAGGTAGTTCCTTAAACCAAAGTACTTTTATTTAAGAAAGGTCTTCCAAAAAAGCAAAAAGAAGTTATGTACACTTCTCTTAAAGATATGCACATTTATTTTAAAACATTTACCCTAAAATACTACTGTCATTATAAATTATATGCTCATTATAATGAATTAGCCTCTCTGTTCTTATTTGAGGAAAGTGTTACCCAACCACTCAAACCTACAGCCTGCCCCCACAAGACTGAACAGGTGGTCAAAGCCCTAATTTTGCTTCCCTTTGCTGTATATTTGGAAACCATTAAAATGAACTGAACAAAAATATCATTAAGAGTACCAGACAACCTGCCATTAAAAAACTCATTTTGAGTTAGTGCAGCGATGTCACCAGGAGCTCTTCAAACGTAGCTAGCTTATCTCTAAGTTTTCTTTGCCTCTATTGAGGAGTGGGAAATTACTATTTCCAAGGGAAAAAAAAAAAAAGGGAAGGGGGGAAAGATACTCTTTTGTGCTTATAAAGATATTCTTAACAGCTCCAGGGTGAAGATCCAGCTTCAAAGATGAATCTGCTGGAACAACTTATTTGCTTTAATTCTTGCATGCTGCTGGCTGTAGGACAACCTCCTGTAGGACACTCCTAATTAGAGTGTACTGTCTGGTAAAGGTAGATTAATTGACCTGTATAGCAAAGGATAAAACAAATCATTTACTGCCTGAATTCCTCCCCCTCAAACATGCATACCTTGTCTGTAATAATAATAATAAGAAGAAGAAGAAGAAGAAGAAAATACTTCTGAAAAATAGAAAACATGTGCTACTTCTCATGTTTTAGCCAAGCCAGACAGATTTTAGTGGGTTTTTTGTTTGTTTTAATTTGAATGCAATTTAAGTGTATATATTAAAGTGTTTCCATGTAATTAAAGGCCTTGGAAATTAGTTGTACGAGCTTCCAAAAATTAAAGCAGGACATTGTCACTACATATTTGAAAGGCTAGAAATCCTAAAAAAACTGGAGGAAGCTGTTACCTAGACATCTAGGATTTTATTGAGAACCTTCCACAACAGCCGTTTCCTCAGCAGGTGCACGGAGAAAATTTACCTCACTTGAATTTATTCCACTTGAGAAAGTGAATAACAAGTTTTTACAATGCTAAAGCAACTTTAAATAGAAAATCCGGAAGAAAAATAAGCTTTCTAATCTATCAAACATAACTAGAGATATTCTTGCACTTGGTGGCAGGAAGGTTTCCACTCTGAACACCTTTAAAAGGTGCAGAGAAAGGAAGTAAGATATGAAAGAAGCCTCTGCTTATCTCATTTAAAACCACTGATGATTGCCTGATGGGGTGGTACCTTCCCTTTCTATCGTTTTTGGTCATAGCTCAGCTCCCAGGCTGAAAATCCCATCTTCACTCCTCTCCCCCAAGAGAGTTAAAACTGCTTTTACTAAAAAGGTTTCCACCTGCTGGTGCTTCAGTCAGTTTAACTGAGCACAGGTTGGTCCCAGCCACAGGAAAATATTACCATGCAGTAAACAAGCAAAGGACTATTAATTCATAATGCTAAGAAGAAGAAAACCATATATATATATATATATATGTATTTCAAAAACAGTTATGTTCTTCTGGTTCAGAGAAGTAATACCAAAGGTAACACACAACCTGCATTTAACCTATATTTAATAGTCAGCATGTTTCATAATATGTAAGCTTTGAAAATTAACTCATTTTCTAAAGCACTGAAGTGTATAGAAATACCAACAGAAGCCAACAAGAATAATTATCTGACTTTAAAACTAAGGGGCCCTGGCACCTCCGATTTTAAGGAACATATATTCCCATTTATCTCCCAAATAACCCCTGGGATAAGGGGAAAGTAATGTACAGACAGTACAGAAGGACCTGCTGGCATTCATATTTGGAAGAAAGCATGTTCATAAACAGAGACAATTTTGCCCATAACAAGATTCCTAGTTCACCACAACTCTTAAGTTTTTCTCACATGGAAGAGCTTTGAATGAACTACATTTTAGTTCACTCAGGAACAATTCCAGCTCTAAGGGATTTCAAAGTAGTGCTCAAAGACAAATTAAATGCTTTGTGCATGATGGGAAGGTATTTGAGTGAAGGAAGCCTTCGACACTTTCTGAAAAGCCACAGATTTTATCTTTACAGTTAATATAAATGTGGTTTTGCCCATCCATGAGTGTTTAAATTATTCTTATAAACTGTGGCAAGTAAATTAATGTCACACACCTGCAGCAAATATACTTTGCTTTTATACTTCATTTTGATTATACTGCAGACCACCCTTTTTCAAAGTACACCAGTATTACCAAAATCAAGCCCAAACAACTAAGAAGCCACTTATCTGACACACACATCCTCAGTGCATAAAAAAGGATGAGAGGTGACATTTTCAAAATACAGTTGCAAAAAGATTTGCAAATGCTTTTCTTGTGCCATATTACTCAGGCCTGTCCAGACATAGGACAAAGTTCAGTTCTCTGAATCGCTTGCAAAACTTGCTTAAGACCCTGGAAAAAAATCGGTCGAGAAAATAACCCTAAAAATAAAATTAAAAAAAAAAATTAAAAATAAAAATCTCATTCTTAAAAACATCACAACAGCATTCACAAAAGTCTCCCTACTGTATTGTCTGGTGGCATTTGGCATTTTTCTCTAGAGCCAGTCAATAACAGGAACTCAATCATAAATGTTCTGCTTCCCAGAGAGTGCAGCAGCCTCAGCTGTGCAGCCTAACGAGCCAGGGACACACCAATTTCAGCAACAACTGGAAGAAAAGTCCACCAGAGAAGGTTACAAGTTTTTTGCTTGTTTTTAGTAAAGCCAGAATTCTTTCTTTGTTAAAGAAAAAAAAAAAAAAGCCCAAAAAACCCCAAACAACCCATCACCCGATGCTCTCAATATTGCAAAAAAAGGCAGAATAGAGCAGGGAAGAAGAGCAGAGAAGAACAAAGAAGGGCAAAAAACAGGCAAAGAAGGGTGAGGAACAAAGAGAAGAATGGAAGAAAAAAGAAAAGGCAGAGAAGAGTGGAGATGTGTCGATGTAAAAGGGCAAAGAAAAAACAAAGAGAAGTAACAAGAAGTCCAAAGAACTTCAAAGAAAGTCAAGGAAGATGAGGGATGGTCCTTATTGAAGATGCAGCTCTTCTGCTAAGAGTTCTTGTACTTAGAGCACCACACACATCTGGGGCAAGCTACCATGCTAACAAGAACATAACTTGATTTTGGAAACTACTGGCCTTTCAAACTGGAAAGAAACTGAAAACAGCTAGTTTTCCATTAGCCTAAAGACATTACTACTATTAAAAAAGGTAACCACTTTGTAACATTTTCCCTTTAATATTCTTCTTCTTCCTTTTTAACTCAACTGTGTTTTCACATGGTTCATTAAGCAGACTCATCCATTTATAGGCTTTTGACAAGAATCCTGTAACATTCATGGGGAAAATGGAGTATTGTTGAAGGAGCAGTAATACATAGCTCACTCTTTGTATACCATGTGTGTAAGAATCGCTTAAGATCTGAATTAAGAAAGCCTTTACACAAAGCTCCCTCCTCACAAAAAAAAAAAAAGGCTTGCTATAAATCTAAATAGCTAGAATTCTGACTCCTACTAAAAGTGAAAAATAATCAGTAACTTCTAACATGTGCATAACTTTTGGTATTAAAGATGTCATCTTAATTACAATTAAAGCACTGAGATCATTTCCTATGAAAAAGCTGTTCAGGTTTATTAGCTCAGTGGAGAGTTTTCAATCTCAATCTTAAACTGAGAATCAAGATTTAGAGCAAAAGCATTTTCTGTGGTTACACAAAGTCTAACTCACACTCAACATATTGCAGTCACTTGGTTCAACATAATAAATCTACAAGAAGTTTCTGAACAGTATCAAAACTGATTAGACACCTGTACACACACCTCATTTCATTTAGATTAGAAATGCCTGTAGCAGCCCAGAGCCCTCAAATATTTGTGTGGCTAAAATCTGTGCTCATTTAAAACAAGATCATTTTTGACTGACACCTTTTTGATTAGCATGAGTTCTCTATTTCACATTTGTCAGCCTGCAGTGATTGTCAAGAGGGGTTTAAATCCCCATCTCCATCTGCACACAGTTACAGTGAAATAAGCGATGGCCACCACATATGTCAATTTTAACCTAAAAAAGTAGGTTTTTATTCTGTTACTAAGATGTCAGCTCAATGCTTCAACTGAAAGTTGGGCATACTTGTGGGTGAAGACAAGTCTGAACCTCACATTTCATTGAGGTTGATCCCTGTGGGCTCCCTCCATCCTCCCCCTTGACATCGGCCCAGTACACAAAACAGTTCAACACAGCTCCATCCACTTCTGGCAGGGAAAGTTTCAGACGGGGAATTGTCTTATCACAGTACTTTGGAGCAAAACATTGTACTCGCAACCCAAATAACACCATAGGCTACAGCCTCATGGGAAACAGATACCAGAAGATGACATGCAAGGGAGAAAGACCCTGCAGATCACTGCCCCCAAAGCAGGACTGCCTCGCAGACCAAGGCTCTCCAAGGAAGCTGGACAAAGGCTATGATCTTTCCTCAAAAAATGAAGGAAAAAATAAAGTGCATGCACCAAGATGCATTTAATACCTCCCTCATTGCTGAGAGGATAAAAATGGAGACAGGCAAGCTGAGAGAGAAAGCCTCAGCTAGATTCATCACCCGCCTTGTGGAGGAAGAAGTCCACCTTAGTTGGAGACTGCCAGAAAAGAGAGTCCTCAAATTCTGGAGACAGAGAAAAGGAATTGCAGTGTCTTTCTACTCTTCTCACATTTGTTTCCAAAGGGCCCCTACTCAGCTCCTCATCCACCCCACTAGCAACAAGTACAGTGGCCCCAGCACCCTCTATTGTCAAAGCACTCCTGCTGCTTCAGCCCCTGTTTCTCACGTGGTTCTTCCACACCTTTTCCTCTCTCTCATTAATGAAAAGGGTAGATGGTGATCAGAGGACTGAATCTGGCCAACACACCACATAAGTAGCAGCCTGTAAAGCATAAGGTACTTTGCAGATATCTTATTTTGCATGGAATATTTTTACGTCTTTTGATAATTATGTACAAGTTGCTTTAAATAGTTAATAAACAGGCTTTCACTGTTTCCATTTATCTAGCATTTTAAGAGTCGCTTCCAAATTTAATTACCTCAGTACTGGAGACTTTTGCTATCCTCCATGTTTACAATATGTAAGAATGAGTGATTTTGCACTCTCAAAACTCAAAGTTATCAAGAGAAGATACTCAGAAATAATACCCATTTATTACAATTGGAAGAAATCAAACATTTCCAACCTATTTATGCTCAAAACTGAAAAGGTTAGCACTAAGAGCCCCAACACACAAGATGTCAGTCATTGTACTACAGCACAAAGACTGCATTTGGCATAACACTTCAACACAGAACTGAAGGAAGGTTATCACTGTAGCACATGTGGTACTTGTGGAGCCTTTATACTTGAACTGGGATAAACAATGTCTGTTTCATTTTTTAAATAGTTCAGAAACAGCAATAAGCAATTGTTTTTTAACAATAAAAAAAATTGCCACAAGCTGTTATTGAGAAACCAAAAAGTCATACGAACAGCCTATCCCAGGCACCCTTTCTGATGGAAAGACTGCTGCTCCATTTTAAACTTCAATCAAAACAGAGCATCAGATGCTTCAGTCAGTCACAGCATAAAGATTTTTAAAGGATGAATTTAAACACATAGGTTATTCATTTGATAGAGATAGATATACCTGTCTCCACAGTGACAAGCCACATAGAACTTGAGGAGTTTGGTTTTCAAACTAATAACTAACAAGGTGTCCTTATACTGTCAAATTCAAATGTCAACAAAACGCTAACTCACTTCAAATATGTAACTCCACACTTTCGATATCAGAATTGGCATTCTGCAGTTAATCTCTTCTAAAATTTGCCTTTTGCTTCTCCAAATAGTTTATAGATTTCACTAGCATCACAAAAAGGGTCCTGAATTTTTCCTAGTTTCACTGCTCTGCCAACTCAGCTGCACTAGTCCTCAGGACAGCTGTCCTCTGCCCTCTCTCCTTGACTACCACCTCGACTTAGCCAACATCCAGAACCAGCCTCTTGTTTAACTGGATCCATNGGAAAATTTCCTTTTTTCCCAAACCTGGTGGGGGGAAGAGTGGTTGTAACCTAGTTTTCTCTCAGAGGATATATTGCTAAATTTTAGCCAAACCGGCACAGTGGGTTTCAACCATCTACTTCAGCAGATGACTTCTGCCTCGGTTTTATTTCAAAACTACCGCTCTCCATTTCTCTTCCACATAATGCTGATCTACTTCTAACAGCCCACACTTAGATTACAGCACAGTTTTGCCTTCTGACCCAAACTACCCAGAACACCAAAAACCAGAAGAGATGCTCTTAGATTTCGCTTCTGTTTCCCAGTCCCCAGCTTAGTGAGGAAGAGAAACTCTGTCAAGCCTTAGCTCTGATAGTCCAGAAAATACTTCACAGACCCACAAGGATGCTGAGTCTTGCAGAAGAAGAAGGTTTTAAGAACTGGAGCACAGTCAGCATGGAGAAAAAGCCTTCTCAGGAGTCTGACAAACAAAACCACAAAGTTCCTACTTATCTGCATGAACAGACTTTTTAAAGAATTTATTAATATAGCCAAATCAGAGACAAAAACCCTTGTCCCAAAAAAGACCTTGAGACCATGCTCCAAACCGCTCACTTCACCCTAAAGTGGTATGAAGATTATGTGCCACTGTAAAACGTCCTCTCTCTTCCTCACACTGTTTTCTCCCATAGTTCGTTCACTTGGATTGAAACATTATGAAACACTCAATGCAGGAAATTTTAGGATCCACTGTAAAAGCCTGGCAAGAAACACAGGAGGCAAAATGGGACAGTCTTTTAACAGGCAGTTTCTAGGAAATGGTGCTACCAAACTCACCAATCATGATGGTAGCAGAACCCTACAGAAGATCCCCAATGCTCTGCATCAACACCACATTGTGTTGCCAAATATAACGTGCATTAACCACTCCTTTCTTCCCTGATGCATTAATTCCAACATCAGCAATTGAGGCTGATTTAGTGCAAAACTGTATTTAACAAACAGAATACACAAAAGCAATAACAAACTTTAAGCAGTAACTCTTGTCAACAAATATCACACACATTCCAGCAGTTCCTTCTAGACTTTCCAAATCATAAAGTATGACTTTATTTTGTTTTCTCCACTCTCAGTTGCCATGCCAGTTATCCATAAGCAAACCCTCCTCAATAAGAAACCGAGGAGGAACAGAAAAGTAGCTCAGTTCACATGAGGAATCTGAAAATCCAAATGCCAGTGCTGTAAAACATGAAGCAATTGAACACATAAGAAAACTGAAAATCATCCAAGCATATGTAAGAACACAAGGATTTCATCCCACTCACATTAATTTCCTTCTTTTAAAAAAAGGAATGAAATTAAGTTTTCTCTCTTTGTCAAGACAACATAGCTTGAATCGTTATAACACGTATTTTCTACAATAACCACAGCAAATATACTTTTGGCCAAAAAAACCAGAAGCATTTGTATTCTTCAGAGTCCAAGGCTTTTTCAAAAAAGGCTGCCACTACACCAAAGCAATACATACCTTCTGTAACAACCCATTTTGTGTCCCGATGAAAAAGACGCATATACAATTTTCAATAGGTAACATTCAGCAAATGACTTGAAATGTTCTTTCCAGAAGATAAGTAAAATTTTCTGCTGGAACAGAAACCTTATCACTTCCTGAAACTACACTCAGATGCAATAGTCCCACAGCTCCTCATGGGTGGAAGAAGTATGTAAATCTCTGCACATCTGGACATGCTAAATCGTTAAAAGAAAAGAACCAAATTGTAGTTGGCTAACTTTGTGGCTTTTTTAAGCATGCAAAAAAAGTCAAGTCTGGGAATAAATTTGCAACTTCACAAGTCTCAGAGTAGGACAGATAGAAATATCATTAATTACTTTGCTAGTTGCCCAGCGCTACATCACTGCATAGCACTCCAACTGTGACACTGTACAACTCTGTCTAGAAAGACACATACTCCATAGCTTCATATCTGGAGAGAAGACTGCCCATTGAGGAGTTTTCCTCCCTTCCCACTCAACTTGGGAAGCTGAAGGGCTGACATCAGCTGTAAAGTGAGCCATCAGTTTCTCTGAAAGCTTGGAAAGGGAGGGAGGGGAGTGATGGCAGCTACAGCTGCTCGATGACAGTGCTTCTGGCAACAGGTTTCCTAATAACCAAAACCCAACAGCACAGAGGTGGGCAGCTAATTTTCATACAAAACAGATGAGGTCCAAATCAGAAAAGACACAGTGGGAGAAAAGATGTGAGGAAAAAGGGGAGAAAACTTATATACTGGAGGGGCACAACTTCTTGCTGCTTAAAAATACAACCCTTCACCTGTGGTAAAAAGTTCAGGTTTAGGCATGACCAGATCTTTCCTGCAAGCACAGCCATGCATTTGCAGAATGTTGGGAAGTGCACTTATCCAAGTATTGTCTTCAGCCAGACTAAGGTGTGCAGTCACTCTTTAAAAGCCTGCTTTCAAACCAAGGAATGAACAAAGCAAAGGCAATAGCTCTAGGCAAGTGAGTTCTTTCAAGGCACGAAAAACCATAATGAGGCCTGAAAAACCTAAGTATTGTTATGACCAAGTTTGCGTATATTGCATCCTTTCTAATGGACTAGGAGAGTTTAGGGGCTTTATAGGATACAAAATACCAAGAAGGTTATCAAGTTATTACTTGATTTTCCCCCGTATTGAAAAAACCTTCCCCATCGATACCTCCTTCATGCAAAGGGCTCATCTTCCCTATCAAGGCAGCCCAGCCAGACCCACTGTCTCCATCCTCCAGGTGGGAAACTTTGCTGTGCCACCACAGCGTAGCCCTGTGTGCAGGCGGGGAAGTGGGAGAGCAGTACCGCACTACTGCATCATCAGTCTTCCAGGCAACAGGAGCACAACCTCCATTAAGTATCTGTGCTGCACCATGCTGCAGGGGGGATAAAAAAAAATATCAAGATACAAAAATGGAGAGTACTCTCTGCTGATTTTCACACCAACATGAAATAAAGTTCAACAAATGAAGAACTGCCATTACAGGACTTCTAGGTCACAAGCCTCCTGCTCCTGGCAGGGAAAAAAAGGGAAACAGTGGCCCAGTCCTGTTCCAAACAGTGCTCTGCATTCAGATTTGGGATTTTCTTCTTCTCCCTACACCATTTGGCCCTCCCCATTGATGGCAGCAATTTCGCATCTTGATTCTCCACACACACAAAGTTTCTTTTCCATCACAAAGAAAATTGACAAAAGTTTCCATGCCCATCTCAAGCTTCACTGCATTTAAGAGTTTCCAATGAAGGAAGACAGAAAGTGGACCTAACTTACTCTTCTTCAAACTCCATTCTCAAGAGGTCTGGACACCCAATAAGGCCCTCTCACAGCTGTCCAGAACAGCAGCTCTTCTTGAAAGTGTTTAAAGAAGTGATGCAAAGCATCTTCTGTCTATTCAAAGTCTCATTACTTACTAAAACACTCACTACGAAGTTCAGCCACCAGTGTTCATACTTCATCATGAGGAATTCACAGGAAATAGCTTAAAAGTGGAATCCTAAAAACAGCCAGGTACATCTGAGGTACTGAGAATGATCACTAAACCATGGCAAAAAAGCAACCAAGGAATCAAGTCAGAATTTAATGACACCAATCCAGAACTGCTGATGCAGAGCAGCAATATTTACCTTAAGGCAGCTTGTCATGTTTCACCTTTAACCACTACTTCAGGAATATCAAGTTTATCCACAACATACTGCAAACACCTGGACAAAGCAATTCAATTATTTAAACCTGTAAAGAAGCTTTCTCGAAAAGTACTTTTTTTGTTCACGAACAACACACAGTTTCACTCTTGCATGCTTCCACTGAAAGGGGCCATCCTACTTTTATCCTCCCTTCCCACTGCCAACTATATATTCATGCCATTTTCCCAGCACCCAGTACACCTGAGTGGCCAACCAAGCTCACCTACAGCTGAAGACCAACCAAAAACACCGGAAAGAAGGTTTTCAGCTGAAGCAAGTTTTGGGAGTCCTCATCTTTACCTAGCTCTTCATTCACTAGCAACCTTTAGCACTGAATACATATAATCTTCCATTTCCTACCCTAGACACAGATGATGCAAAACCACCTCTCATGAGCTGAGGATTTAATTTTGTTGGGCTTGACAGCAGCAATGCTGACAGGCCATTGAAACAACCAAAACTAGGGGCAGGAGACCCAGAAGCTTTACGTTTAGAATTTCTTCTTCTCACTTTCTAGTCCCCCCCGCCACCTCCCCAACATTTCCACTGGATTAGTCAGCCTTTTGCCTCATAACCAATAAACTAAGTGTGACTAAATGTATTAACAAGATAGCAAGGTTAGGAGTGTTAGTTCTGCAAGGCTGGTCTCCCTGCTAATTAAGCCATTCCTCCTCCAAAATCGATTGAAAGCCGAGTAAGAGCTTTCAATTAAATCCAGAACAAGTTTTTCACTACCTAACCAGTTTAAAGGTGCAGCTATATACACACGCACACTGCAGTATCTGATACAATTTTGAAATCCATATCAAAGCATTATCAATTGCACATAAACTTCATATGCATTTTCCAAATGTCAACAAGCCCAGGTAAAGGCCAGGGAGAAAGAAGTGTATCAGTACCACACCAGGTCTGCTAGCCATGTTTCAACAGCAGTCCCAGAGAGGTTATAACTGGAATTGAACACTGACTTGTTTGCTTTATAGATGCCAGGAGCCACACACAGAAAATTGCTCACTTCTGAAACAAATTACTCCCAGTTCAGTTTCTCCAGAGGTCAAGATAATTAGGTCCTGGTGTATTATTGCATTAACCGGCACTACCTGGTAGAGGCAACGTGTCAGCCCTCAGCTGCTTTAAAATGAGGCTCAGTGATAACCGTACGAGGGAACAACAGCTTTTACAGTTCACTCCATGGAGGGTGTTTCTCCCAGCTGTCTGAAGAGTGACTATGGCCACCTAAGCTGTTCCAGACTCATGTTCTGTACACAGTCACTCCTTTGTCCTCCCATCCCCACCACACACACCAGACCCAAAGGGGAGCAGCAGAAAGCTCTGCAAGAAGAACTCTGTCTTCCATCATCGGCTCTGCCAAAAGCACGAGACATCCCTATATACACCCAGCAAGAACAGAGGAAAGACTTTACTACTGTACTCAGATTCCCTCGCTGGTGTCTTAAACAGAAGCATACCAGGTTTTCTTCACAGTTTTGCAACACCTGGCATTCCCTCAAAGAGAGCAATGCTGGAGTTACACCTCCTGCCAGCCCAGCAGCAAGAGCAGAGCAGTAAAACAGAGATCCATGTTTTTTCCAAGAAGTCTGACAACAGAAACATCAGGTAGAGTGGGGCTGCCCACTGTCACAGGCAACCCGGTTTCTTTCTGCTTTTCCCCCCAACACAGGGCTGCACTTGAAAAACTAAAAGTAATGAACATTTTCAACATATGGATTTTTATGACCAAAAACCTCAAAAGGAAAAAGAGTCAAAAGGTCTCTCTTCAAAAATTAATCCTGGAATTAACGTGATTCATTTGAAAACTTAACCAAGTGTTGTCTTATAAGAATTATGATACACGAACACCTGTAAGGAACCAATGAAACTGTCACACAAAAACAAAGAAGTGCTACTTGTGGCCCTGTGATTAAGGCTGTGTCAGCAGTTTGATTTTCATGACTTTAACACCCAGCTGTAAAAACGGCCTTCAGTAGAGGCAAGCTTATTGCACCGGTATCCATAGGAGCATAGTTTCTGCTTTCACTGGGTGAAATGCAAGGGTCAACTGTATTTTAATACATGATCTTCAAATAGTAAGATCCAGAATCTGCACATTGTTTTGGGAAATAATCACGGCCAAATAGGACTACACCTTGAAAGGCAGTTTGATAAATACTGCAAGACAGAAACTTGGTAGAGCACAAGAAACAGAAATAAGAACCTGTGATGTTCTGTTTTGGCATACAATCTTCAAGAATTAAAGGTATTCCAAAGAAACTGCCTGCTAATGCATATTTCATAGCTATAGATCTTCGTAACTTGGCCACTTTTTGCTTAAACACAGAACGGCATTAACAGATTTATGTTTCAAAAGGCACCATTTGAGATTCTTCAAGCAAGAAATCCATAACCAAATAATAAGCCATGATTAGCCCTGTGCACGCACAAAATTAAAAGCTCCACTTATGCTGACACAAGACCCACATTTGACCCAAACAAACAGGAAAAATGCAATATTTCAATCAAACATGTTAGGGGATGTATTACTCAAGGTCCTGCAATAAAATGGCATCTTCTTGTAAACAAAAAACAGAGTTAAACCCCAAACAGAATGCGACCACAACCCAAAAGAACTTCTTCACAGTGTGTCTTTATGCTTCAGGCACACTGCCAGCACTCTGAATTTTATTCTATTTCACTATTAAGTTTAAATTATAAAAAACATTACAGGTTTGCTTGGAAGGCTAACACCCTTGACTGCCTCAGTATGGAAAAGCAGTGATGTCTCTTAGCTGCTATAGTACTATAATTTAATTAAACACTGAATTTTAACAGTCTGATTCCCCCACACACTCATATACAAACTATGAGCTATGTTTCCTCCACAAGCATAATGCCAAAAGCAATACAGTCCTGCTGTAAAGATAGAAACAAAGTAGTTTTTCATCCTGGCCTTTCCTACATTTTTTTCTCTTTATCCCACATTAAAACAAAGCCTCTTTATTGAGACAATCAGAAGAACACGTGGAACTAGAAAGACTTAAAGGCAATACATCTGACAAATTCTGTAGATTTATAAACTCTCCCCTTCTTCATCTTTCCCTCAGCCTCAAACATGTGAGAGGGAAAGCTGAACACACACATACAAAGTTAAATAATTAGCAAATGCCACTCTCATAAGTCCAAACTATTTCCTAGTGAAAGCAATTAAAAAAAAAAATCATCAAAACCACCAGCACTGAAAGTCAAGAACTGATCTGGATGAAACTGGGGACATTTCACTCAGCATATTGAATGGCTCACAAGATCACAGACCTTCATGAGGAGTGTGGGCTTGTACTTCCCTCAAAAAAAACTCTTAATTGGTTTTTGGCCACTCTTTCCATTTTCTTACTATCCAGGGCTAGGGCTATGAACTGGCCCTATCCTGCCCTTCAACACACAGACACAATACAGTAGCTGCCAACATTTGTAAGTAATCACAGGGAGGTTTTACAAGGGGAAGATGGACAGCCACTAATACACCAAAGTGCCACGGTCTCAGTGAACCAACACCCAACTCACCAAAACTTTTTGGAAGCAAAACCGCTACATTTTTGCTTGGAAGCTTGATTTAACATCAAAGTCACAGCATACACGTGAAAACAACGTAAGTCGTTACTGAGGCAAACTGAAAAATCAAACACACTGGTCAGTCCCTCAAAACAGAAAGAAGATCAGAAGGAGAGAAGCTGTGCAGTGCTGTGCAGACGATGCTCAGGAGGCAAGTAGGGATTTGGGAGCACTGTTCCTCTTCAGATCAACTCCAAAGCAGCAGCCTCACAGAAGCAGTACCTGTAAAAGTACTCAGTCCTCACATCTTTAGCTACATATAAACACATTTACTGCACAATACATTTTTTTTACTAGAAGAAACAATTCAAGTAACCAGATTCTATCACCTTTGTTTATCCTGTAAAGTGCTTTGGATAAAACGAATGCTTCCTCATTGCAAGATGAGGCGCTACTTAGGACAATAAAAACACAAGCCCAATCAGGTAGCCACCCTAAGCATCTTTCACACTCAGCAGAGCAGATAGGGAAGCCTGGTGCTGTGAATTGTGTTGGCTATATGCCTAAATAAGCACCTGCATTTGCTTAAATAAGCCTGGGCTCTCACTCACTGAAACAGCTGCCTTGACAACATGCTCAGGTGTTGAAACGGTTAAGTAAGAAGGTTCCCGGCCCAGATGACAGAATCCATCACCAGTAACACCTGCTTGTATAAAGGAAATGAAATGGATTCAACTAATTAGTGGAAGTTCAGTGTCACATTTTGAAGCCACACCAAGTAATTCTGAGAAACTCAGTCTACATAACCAGTGTCAAGAGTAAGCTCTATGTCCACCACTGCAAGTACTTGTTACACAGCTTTCCCATCAGTTAACGTATTTCCAATGCACGTGCACACGCTCATTTTCTGCTTTACACACCTACCTGCTTTCTAAAAATAACTTAAACCATCATTTTACAGTTCTTTCAATTTATCAAAATCAAAACCATGGCATCATTAGGGAATTTTTGTAGTCTTGAATTGGCTTTCAATTTGCCAAGTCTGCGTTACACTTGTCTTTAACTGATCAAGAAAACAGACGTGTAATCTTCGGGTATGATTAAGACTAACAGAGTTTGTGTGTGACAAAGCTGAATTGCACTCTAAAAGGAATTAGCAATCAGTATTTCCCCATTTGAGTCACTCTCCAATTTTAAGAAAAATCTGATCTCTCCTAATGTTTAAACAAGTAAAGCTACAGGCAATGTAATTATTCGAAATTCTAGCTAGACTTCACAAATCAAAAATAGCAGCATAATAATGCCTTTCTACCAAGCTGGCTTTTATAATATGACTAAACAGTAACTCAGCATAAATAGAAGTGTGTGAAAACACAAGGATAATACCAATGAAAATACAGCAAGTGTAATTTTGGACACACAGTCAGTCTTGAGACTTATTTTATAATGAATAATGAAAACCTCTAAAATTAGTAAAAAATCCTCTTCTCATTTTAAAATGCAGAGAAAGGACTTAAACAGTTACACTATATATTCAACTATAAAGTGTTGCAATAAGAATATAGAAACATTTAATGTATATCAGGTGGCCACGAGAAATTAAACACATGAAGCAAAACCACACAGTTTCAACTTTTCAGTCTCTGATCAGCTGCAAGTATCACTGTTTTCCTAAAATGGACTGGCAAGAGCATAAAGCAAAGTTTAACTCTTAGTCTTTTGTAACTTCCTTGCCTTCACATATCAGAATAATTCTCCAACTCTGTTTTGCCTTCAAAAATAAAATTACATTATTTTACTGAGCCTGCAGATCTACAACCACAGAGTCCCCACTGCTTTTCAAAGACCAGCCAGATTCTGGAACAGCTTCCAGTATCATTGCAAACACTGAGGGGAACAAAATCACTTTTTAGCAAAGAGGCTGTAAAGGTCTGCTGACACAGACCAGGCTTGGGCCTCTGCAGAGCAATGCTTGACCAGTAACGTTTAAATCAACACCACAAAGCGGCTTCTCAGCTGTACCTTCTTAAGCATCCACATGGAGCAGAGAGACCTCAAAGAGACATCTGAAAGATGGAAGAGTACAATATTTTGCATGCAGGTCTGAAGAGCTCTGTATCCCTTCTATACTGTTTATCTTGTAGTATTTTAATAGTATTTAACTACAGAGGCAAACAGCATGCTAAATTTTGGCAGGAATACATCGACAGACTATTACTGTGTAATAATGGAAAAAATTACACTGACATCAAAACCACAATTATGTAGTTGCATGAAATCCAGACAGTACAGCCAGAAATTTCAGCTTGCAAAACCAAACCTGCTCCACAGTAATGTTTATGCTCTTAGAGAGGATATCAGTGCTAAAAAAAGCAAGGACAACAATCAGCAGCCAAAGATATAGTGTCTGTTCCTTATCTTTTCAACAGAGAAACCTCAATTAAGAGGAAGCTATGGGTCATCACCAGTATCACTGATGAAGCCACCCATTGCTAATGCATCGAAAGAGATCCTTCATGCACCAAGCAAATGTTAGGGGAAAAAAAATAAACAAAATAACCACACTCCTGACAGCATGCCTGTAATTTGACAAATAGCAACCTAAACAGTCAGATATTGCTACCCAGTTCCAGAATAGCACCAGCAGAAGTCTACAGTAAGACCTAGAGTAAAAGTCAGATGGGATTGCAGCAATCAAACTAGAAGCACAAAACGCAGAAGGAAAAAAAAAAAGGAAAAAAAAGGGTAGGTATAGGAGCAGTCAGAAGTATTTCCTGCTTGACTTTGGGTTTTGTTTTCTGCAAGACATATATACCAATCTATATGCCTTGGGAAAGGCTTATTTCCATCCATAAAGTGACAAATATCTTCAAGCTACTTATGGCATGGGTTCAGATACCATAGGATACAAATGAAAGAACTGTCTACTGTTTTCTAAATTGGGGGTTGGGTGGTTTAAGGTTTCCTTTGCAGTAGGGTGACATGCTACCTCAGACTGCCTCTGAATACACAGGAACAGTTACCATTTACCTGAAGCACAATCAAGAGCCAAGAGGCACCTCTTTAATAGCTGTGCAGGTGTCAGATATGCAGCAGAAACAAGGCATCTTCTCATTACAGAAAAAGCACTCAACTAGACACTTAACATGGTATAATTTTTTCCTTCTGCATTAGAATTCACCACACAGGCTGTAGGAATTTTCCTTTGATGAGGATTTCCAAGCAGCAGTAAATTGGTCAAACGACAGCTGAAGCAAAGCCCTGCAGAAACATTTCATAAAATTTCACTGTATCTTACTACATTTAGTGGTTAGCCAGATTTTTCTAGAACAAGCATATTTTTTCCTGTTATTTTAAGGGTGTTCAGGCCTGGCAAATGCAGCACAAGCTGGTTTATCTACTTGGATACTCGTTGCAAAAGGCCAAGATCTATGGCATTCCACACCCAAGGGAAGCACATCTTTGCAGCTGACATACCTGTTGGACCAGTGTGCTTAGCTGAGCGCTGTAACGAAGTAATTGACAACATCACAACTAACTTTGACTGCACAATGCAAATTCATCAAAATGGAATTGCCTCAGGATACACAGTATCTAATGCTCTTCAATGGCACTTATCACTGAACTAACTGCAACCAGATCGAAGTCAATGGACACGTTCTTAGACTTAATTCACTTACTGTCAGATGACACTGTTGAGTTACAAAGCAAAATTCATGTTTCCCATTAAAGAAAAAAAAAAAGAGACTTTAACAAGAAACACTCCTGAAGAAGGAAGCCTGCCTTGGGCATACTGCTTTGTGTGTATTTGTGACTAAATTAAAACTGTTACAACATTCAAGTTGCTTATGAGGAAGTTCAGTTGCTTAACACCACGTGTGAAAAGCGCAGGTGACAAAAGATAAGCCAGTTCAGATCAATATGTTTGGCAGGCTTTACAAAAGCTTCATTGTGGATTTAGGTTGTAAAGCCTGTGAACACCCTCAAAAGGAACAATTCATAAGGACTTCCCAGTAATAAGAACAGGAAACTGGGGAGAAACTCTTTCACTTCACCTTCTATAGTTTTGCTTAACTAAAAGATTTGGACAACTGCATCCCCCAGATCATATCCATACGACCCAAAGGAATTCCTTAGCTGAGGTTCTGAAAAAACAATCACTGGATTCATATGAAAGAGGCAGGAGGTGACAAAAATGTTAGAGAGAAGGAAATTCTTTTTATTTTGCTCACTTGGCTAAAAAGCAAGTGAAGTAGCAAGAAGAGATTTAGAGCAAGAGAGAATATACACCTGTGGAAGAGGAAGCTGGACATCTACCACGCTGCCGACTTGCTCTTGTGCTGTCATCCACCCAGTACTTCAAGGAAGCCGTGCTTTCCAAAATAAGCCTGAGCTGTGCTGCAACAGTGTAGGAGAAACCGAGCTGACAAGCTTGTAAGAACAGTCACTTAATCAGGACTCTACTCTAGACCCAGAAGTCTGAAGAAGTTGGGATAAGGTTGCAAGAGAAAGAAAGTACTTCCTGCCTCCCAGACTGAATGAAAGCATAGGTAAGTGCAAAGAAACCCAGCCTTGGTACTCCTCAAAGACAAGCTTTGAGCAACAGGAAGCACCACTAAGATGAACACCACTGCCACAACTGCACTGAAAAGCCTTTTATTCAACCTTTTATTTATTATTTATGGGGATCAGAGTGGTAGCTTTCGATGCGTTTCTCACATAGGCCATCAGCAGGTTCAAGTACTCCATTTTTCCTTGCCCTTCTGCATAGCTATCTATTTTCTAAGAAACCGACTCCCTTGTGCAGAAAGCTCAACAGTCAAAAGGATCTGAAAGAGATAATCAGAGGGGAAAAAAAAAAAAAAAGACCAAAATTTAGTGGTAGAAGATCAAGCCACAGGGAAAAGATTTTTAAAAGAGTTCTCTATTCAGATTGGATTGGCTGTAAGTACGTAGAGAAGAGGAGGCTTCAGCTCTTTAAAACTTTAGGAAATAGAGAAATACAGGTTCTGTCTATGCCAGCCATCACCAATCTTAATTAAACTTAAAAATCCCAAACCAAATCAAGATTAAACAAGCAGCATGCTGCTGGCAATGGGATATTCCGTTCTCCTTGTCAGTCCAGGGCAGTAGAGGCAAATAGCCCCTTACCTACATCATCAGAATATGAGAAGTGTTGCCTGGAGGAAGTCATCTTCCCAAACCCAGTTTGGTTACTGTGTGTAGATCTGTTTCATACCTCAGCACCATTAACATGAACTTTAACACTTTCTTTTTCCTGGAATACTTTTGGCATTTTATCTACTCTCACAGCAGGTACACATCACAGTATACAGTACCTTATAATTCACTTGCTGTTCACAATGTTTTTGGATCCACATCCTGTATACATCATGTTCAAACACAAGGAATCAGACTGCCTGCACTGGTCCTCGAATTAAAAGCTTGCTAGCTGAGCCAGGCTACCAGAACTTCCCTCTCCAGTACACAGCTAAAGAACAGACTTCACTGGCAGTCACTGAGCGAAGCTGTGCAAAGATGGAAAAAAAAAAAAGGAAGTTAATTACATCAAGACACACATGAACTAATCCTGTATCAGCAATACTTTTTATTGTGAATGCCTTCTAGATAACTTACGTTCGTCACTAACTGCACTATTCTGAAAGGCAATGGAATATAGATGAGCTCCCCTGGGCAGGCACAGAGAGCCACCAAAGTCCTGGACTCCCAGTTCTCAAAGAAGACAAAAGCCCTGTCAATCTGCACACGCTGGTGTAGAGCACAAAACACATGAAAGAGTAAAGCATTGAACTGTGTATTTATAGGTTGCTATTAATACAGAAGCTGAATAGATTATCTGATAGCCCTCCTCTCTCCAAAAGGGAGTCAAGGCAATCAAAATTCAGGCATCTTTCTATAAATAAGACCTCTGTTTTCTCAGATAATACTCTAGTGTCCCATTTCAGTGTTTGTTATACTACTTTTTAGTAAAATACCTTTTGCTTGAGAGTTTTGGATGAAAATCAATAGCAGCACTTCTTATTTATATCCTGTAAAGGGAAAATACCTGGAATTATATTTTAGGAAAGCTTAGGTTTCATGCCAGAGCCACTATTCATTTGCTGCAAATTGTTTTCAAAGAGCCCCTTGTGCCATCTTGTCACAAACTGCAGGTGTTCCACTTCCAATCCTGTGCAGAAGTCATAGAATCATACAGATTCATGTTGAAAGGAACTTCTGTGGATCACACAGTTCAAGATCCCTGCTGAAGACAGGGTCAACTATAGTGCAGGTTGCTTAGGGCCACAACCAGTTTGGTTTGGGTACCTCCAGGGCCAGACACGCAACTTCTCCGGGCAATTTCTTCCAGTGCTTGGCCCCCTTATCATTTAAAACAAAACAATCCAATAAAAACCACCCCCAAACAACACATACCCTCCCAAGTTTAAATGAAGTTTCTTGCATTTAAGTTTGTGGCCAAATGCAGTGTTCCTACATCTCTGCATCCTCATACTATGGTAAGGATGTTCAACATATGTGTAATCCTCAGTCAAGACAATTCTTGGCTATTTAAGCGACAGAAACTGAAATAGAGTACTTGGCTTCAACCAAGACAATATTTGTTTAAATGAAAAGGCAGCAATACTAATATTTAGCTTTACTCAGAAACCAAGACTATTTGTTTTAATGAGAAGGCAGCAATGCTAATATTTACCTTTAGTCAGTTTCAGCAAAGATTATCCTCCTATTTCAATGTGAAAAAGCAATTCTTTCGATTTTATCCTTCTCCTGGCAAACCAACATCCTGTCTCAGGTACAACAGGCTATAATGTTTCTCTACATTTGTTTTTCAGGTATATACACATTCTCCAGTGATACAGAATCCCACCTCACCATTTGATCACAATACCGAAAGAAGCTTTCAAAAATATTAACTGCTTCCTCCACAACTCTTCTCCAATAAACATTTACTTTATTTCAGCCACAGAGTATCAAAGAGTTTTATAGTATATGACTCCATACCAGCTATTCATTTCAGGGGGTTTTTTTAATACTAAGCAATGACTCATGTTCTGTTATTACTGTACTTTGCCCCACCAAGTCTGTCTTGATCAGTTTCATCTCAACAGCCAAATTTAAAAAAAACCAAACAACTTGACCTCAATTTACAACAGCAAATCTTGCTTTCTCAGTATCCTTTTTTCACCCTCTCTTGATACAGTTAATCTTTTTCAAACTATGAACTGTAACTCTGGCATAAAACTTGCAATACACACGTATAGGGGTTTGGTGTTTTAGAGGAACAGTAAAGGCTGTAAGCAATTGAACTTCCGATACAAAAGACAGAGGCAGACCCCATGCTTTACACTCTCTTCAGGCTTCAGGTTGAAAGTTCTGAGGTTGCTGTCTTAAGGTTTGTCACATGGAAGTTGTATTTAACAGAACTGCAGGCAAGGGAGCAGAGGTTGGGGCTAGCATTGCTGCTGTAAGAACTCTCACAAGGCAGAGACACAACTGCTCCCTTCATCCACAGTTTGCAGTAGCCTCAGGGCATTTAGCTGAGCTCTGATGCATTGCTTCATACAAAACTGAGCTTTGAACTGCCTGCTGAACTATCTTGGTCTGCCTTACTGTCTCTCCTAGAAAAGCACTTGATGCAGATACATATTATTTACTGCTCATAACCCAGGGGCCAAGTGGGGAAAGTAGGAACATCAACATATAACCTCATAGTTAGGCTCAGACAGATTATTTCTTGGTACTTCTCCAAGAAGTCAAATATCTAAATACTTCTACAAGTATCAGCATAAGAAAGAAAATCAGACTGATTGCAGTGCAATCAGACATTCTGAATAGATATTTAAATGCGATTTTAACAGATATTTAGTTGCAAGGTCTAGAAAACAATGCTTTAAAAATGTACTACTTTAGTAGCTTCCAGAAATAAGCAACAAGCCATATTTGCATATATAGAATTACATTGATAGTAATACTAGTATTTGATTCAAAACTCCCATTTTTACAGAGTAATTCTTCAAGTTACCAAGGTTTGAAAAGTCCAGCACATTTATTTTGCATTGTGAAAGCATTCTTACAGTAAGAGTCATATTCAAGTTGTTTGGGTTTGTAAAAAACAAGTATTTTAATTTAAAAACATACAGCAGGCCTGTTTAATTTAAAATACATTTCTTTAAACGATGAAAAAAGTGCTATGCACTACTCACAAGTAGTCTGCCAGCAGACCAGTACCTACACAACACTTCAGAAATGTGTCATCTATCTAACCACAGCAACTGCCTCACTCTGGAAGTCATTTTGGCAAAACAGTGAAATGTGGTTCATCCCACTGCTGTGGTGTGAGAAAGATAAGCGAAATCTCAATACTGCAAAAGGAGCATATAACACCACTGCCTACATGCTTAGTCACTTATCAGCAATGCAATTGGTAGAATGGTACTGATTTCACCTTAACTCCACGGACAAATGCAGAATTTGTATAGGTTCATACATCTGCTTTGATTTAATAGAAACTAAGGTTCAGCCGTTGGAGCCAGAATGCCATTTAAGTCCCGATCATACAATTATGAAATCTGCTTTCCTTTGTGGCTTCACTGTGCATACTACAAACTCCTCCTGTTATTTGGCCAAAGGTCAAACTCACCTTTCTATCAGTAACACATTCACCCTTGCAGATACCTGTCCTCTAAATGTCTTCTATCTAGAAGAAAAGCAAGTCACCAGAACCGGTTTAGTTAACTGGTGCAGTAAGTTGGCTAATGGCTCGTGCCTCAAGTCTCTCATGAAACAGAAGAACTTGTGAAGACAGCCCTTTCTCTGGCATGCTGTAAAGTCTTATGAATTCCATTGAAGTCCCTTAATCAGAAGTTACAGTTGTGCCACATCTCTATGTTATGTTTCAGTTAAAAGCTGCATCATCGGCCAATTGCTTCATTATCAAAGTATAACCCTATCTGAGCTCAACTCTTTCTCCATCCTAGAAAGAAAATCCCACCTTTTGTCAGTGGAAAAGATGAACAATCCACATGTTCATGGTTACACAGAAGTTCTGAAAAATAATGAGTTGCCTGATTTCAACACTATCATTAAGCACACTTCCTGCAGCATCATCTCAACTCAGGAAGGGCTGCTACAGTTCAAGCAGCACCTCACTTGGCCCAAGAGTACTCTAACAACAAAAGCACTACTCCACAATTGTCCAAGATTGTCATGGTCCATGTCCAGCTCAATACTTATCTTTCACCTATCCTTATTTTGAGTGCCAGGCCCTACGGGGCATTAGTTCACCAAACACTCTCAGAGTACAGTGGCCACACACAAACAAAAGCAGGTTCCTTGTACAATACAACTGTGCCAGCTCACTTTGTGCAGTAGCAGAAAGGGCACAGTTTAGATAAGGGGAGGTTACCATCCAATTCTGTTCTACACCACCTTCAGTCAGAAGAGAGCCAAGCCTTTATCTGCCACCTTGAAAGAGCACCAGTTAAAAGGAGAATGTGAGACAGAACAATACTCTTTAGCACAGTAGTTAAAGTAATTGCCTGGGAAAGAAAGCCTGAGCTCTAGCTTGCACTTCAGCATACTTGTACATTTTACACATGGTAACTAAGTTTAAAAACATATTGCACTAGGATTTTCTTCAGGGAGGGGGACATGCAAGACTGCCTTTCTCATACAGGAAACAAAATCCAAGTCTCCCACTTCTGGGTGAAGTCTCTTCAAAGTGAAGTAAGGAACAAGTAGTATGGTGACTTCTTTTAAAGGTCACCTAAAAAAATAGATGGACCAGGAATCCTGGCAGCAGATCTCAAAATTATGGAGAACTACAGGACCCCAACAGAGGCCTTTCCTAGCTCTGGGTCTCCACATGTTCCAATGATAAATAATATGCCTGTCAAAGGTTAAGCTAAGAAGGAAGAGCTGCTTTGAAAATAGACAAAGTAATATAAAGAACACAGTACTGAAAGAATCATGGTGTTGTAGCTACAGGCCTCTAACTTACTATCTTTGATGAAGAGAAACATACTTCTGCCAACAACCTGGAAGACTTTTCACACAGCACCAAAGTAGTCCTTGGGAAAGCTCTGACTGTGATCTTGCTAGAAACAAACATCAAGCAAAAGTGTTAGTACACAGAAAAACTAATGTTTTTCCTCTTCTCAAACATAGTTACATCTCCTTATCAGACAGCCCGTTGGAGGTCTTTCCCCAGCCTGCTACTGGCAGACAGCTGCTAACCCATGGGAAGGGCGTGCACCAAAAAGTGTAGCAAGAACACAGGAGACCAGGCATAATGAGGTGAAACACAAGCAGCAGGTGAACATTCAAAGCACAGTGCAGGTTCTCTCAAAAAATAGATAAAAAGCTAGTCTCTGGATTTACTCCCTCACAAAGACCCTGTGGTTCTTCCACTACAAAATAAAAAGAGAGACTGCATTGACTAACACTGTCTCAGAGTGAAAGAGCAACGTTTGCTTTGACATGTACTTTTTCACAGTGCTCACAGACTTCTCAACAATCCACACCAGCACCTCCCAGTGGATCTGCAAGCATACCAGGACAAGTCACAGCTGAAGGGGAAGAAGTTCTTCCATGTATGAAGCTGTCACTGACTAAATGCAAGCCATAAAGGAAAAATGCTGTTCCACTGGGATTCCAAAATGAGCATTAATGGTTACTACACATTACTTACTCAACAAGTTATACCAATCACAGGAGATGCACCCTCCAAGCAGAAGGCATTCGGTACCAGCACGTTCTTAGACATAAGCAATGTGCAAGAAGAGCAAATTTCTCCAGGTAGTGGGAGATATCTACACTGCAAATAAGATGTTCCTCAAATATGAGTAAGCATGTCCAGGACAACTTTTCATACAGCACCCACTTGCCAGCAAAGACAGAGCAATGCACAAAACAGTCCAACCAAGTATTCCAGCTGCCTACTGGAAGTGTAGCAGCACAAGCCACAAACTGCACATATCAACCCTCCTGCACACCTCATCAGGTTAAAACTCACCACCATCATATCTTTTTTTCACCATGCAGAAGTTGCTCCAAGGGAAACTGAATTTTTTCCTCTTCCAATGCCATCTTTCTCCTGCACCTTCTGCTCAAAGCACCAGGACTCTGAGAGCATCATTATCCCTATGAGTAATATAGCCAAAAAAATTGGAGACTGCAATGAACGTCGCAAATACAAAACAAGCATCCTGGGGAAATGCTTTTGTCATCCATTCAGGTTTGAGTATAAAGCAGGTACTGACTGTAAATGCAGGCTGCCCAGTGTGTTACAGTGGCGAGTGACAAACATCCCTTCTGATGACAAGCCTGCTCAGATCACAATCAATGCTGGCTGCCTCGCACCTGCACTGGTACCTTCCCCGCTGCAGACCGGCAAGCTGAAGAGACCCGACGCTGGCTCCTTGTACTGTCTTTCCTAGGTGCGGCTCCTTTCTCAGCGACGCTCACTTCACACCTCATCTCTGTACAGGGTTAGCTGATTTCTCAGGAAATTCTGGTACAGGCTACTATGAGACAGTCCAAACCCGAAACATAAAAGCACTGCATCCCATCTCACTCACACCAGCTGAACAACACTTCAGACCCCCGGGGCAGCCAAGCCCTTCCCACGAGGTGGTCGGCCCACCTCGGACCCAGGCGGGGGCTGTCCGAGGGAGCTCCAGCCCGGCGCGGAACTGGCGGCACCAGCTGTGAAGGGAAGCGGGCACCGAGCTGCAAACGCACCCGCGGGGATGTGCCCCGGGGCCCGGGAGCGAAGGCGCCGGGCAGACCCACGCCGAGCCCTCCGCCGCCCCTCTCCCACGCCCGGCCCCAGCCACGGCTGCCTGCGGGCGCCTCGGGGCGGGTCCTTCCCATCCCCTGTC
>VZRS01013383.1:148075-246396 GCA_013398055.1 Ifrita kowaldi | reverse complement strand
CGCACAGGGGGGCGCCCCCCGCCGTTACCTGCCCGGTGATGCCGGTGATCAGAGCCACCTTCCTGCCGTTCATCTCCTCGCCGTCATCTCCCGGTGAGGCGGCGGCGCCGCCACACGCCTGCTCCGCCGCGGGCTGTGCCATCCTCCCGGTGCCGGGCGCGACCCAGGTGCGGAGCTATCCCGGGGCGGAGGCGCGGCCGCCGGGGCGAGGCTCCCGGCGCTGGGGGCGGGCACGGAGGAGAGGATGCCTGCCGGCANGAGGAGGAAGGAGAGGAGGAGCAGCGAGAGGAGGAGCAGCAGGAGCGGGGCCGCCCGACTTCCTGACCGCGTGTCTCGTTGGGGGATGCGCCGCCGGTGCCACGTGAGGCGAGCGGGGCCGGGCGCAGAGCGCCCCCCGCGGCGCGGAGGAGTTACCGCGGTACCGCCGCGGGGGACGCGCTGGAGATCCCGAGCGTTCCCACTCTGGAATCACTTGGTTATAAACGGACCAAAGGCTTCTGGGAAAAGGGATTTACAACGAGTATTTCTTCGTCTGATGAGGCACTGGAACAGTACCGCTTTTACCGAGGCAGCAGGGCGCTGTATGTACAAGGAAGAAGGTGCCTGCCCATGATTTGCTCTTATTCCAAGAAGGATTTCACATGCATTCCTCATTGCATGCTTGGATGATGGGGCCTATGCGTATGCAGACAATCATTGCACTGTTAATTTTTCTATGATTATGGTGCATGGTCAAAAAGTTTTCAACGTCATTGAAAACTGATAGTATATTTTTAAAAAAACCAAAACGGAGTCTGTGAGCATACTGCCCTTCAAATGGAACTGTACTCTCAAATTGTGAACGCTTTCTTGCACGCTGCTCCCCACTTTTTCGGTTTAAATTCCCTTCTTGCAGCCTCACAGTCTGCGGTGCCATGAAATTGTTATTATGTCACGGTTACTTAGTTGCAAGATGTCATCCCAGTTGTGCCGTTTCTGCCTCCTGTTTCTGAAGCCGTTTCTCGACAAGCACATACAGTTTTATCGAGTTGGCAACATCAGCTGCTTCTTGTGCAAAATGACTTCGTCCCACTAGTACTTGCTTTATGAATGTACAGTCTCAGATTCAGAGAGGAGGGACACCACAAATGAGTGCCACCCTCTCAGTTTTAAAATGACACTGGAGAAATAAAAGGATATCAAATTCTGAGAGTTTCAGAATTCCGTATACCAGAAATAAGGCACAAACCTTTATTTGAAAATGTAGAGTTTGAGATTGGAGGGAGTTAGGAGCAAGTTTTCTTTCTTTGCATATTTACATACATAATTCACTCTCCTGTTAGATCTGAGCTGCATAAAACAGTGCACAAGCTACAGCCTTAAAAATTGTCCTTTATGTGGCCAGATAAGCTTGTCATTTCCAGCTTTCCTTGGCAGACCGTTCATTGGCTTGCCTTCTTTCTTGTTCTGCTTAAAAAACTGGTGAGTTGGGCTGAGAATGTATGTCCTGAAGCTGTGATAGAGGAGCCCCCATCCCTGGGACCTATGTGTGCAGCTAAGAGCCTTTTTTTGGTGACTTTCTCCAAACAAAATATATCCTGCCCCGGTTGTCCAGCATCCCACAAGAACTACTGTTCAGATGTAGCATTTTCCTTGACTGTTATTCCCAAAAACACTCCACTGAGGGGGGAAGCTGGTTCACACCTTTCATAAATTGCCTGATTAACCAAGTACATCAGTTGATTGATGACCTTTTGCTTTGGTTTTACTCTCAGGTGACAGGTACATCCAGCTCTTCCCCTGTTCAGGGCAGTAGCTCTCCTTCCTACTCCGTGGGTGCAATCCTGAGTGATTCAGAACAGAAGACTCTGCAGTCTTCGTCACTTTTGTAAGGGGAGCATCCCAGCCACACTTAGCTGAGAACACTTTACCAGGGTTCATACTTGTGTTTTTGGTCAATAGTAATTCTAGAAACAGGCAAGTGAAGCCAGGCAGGATGTAGCCCAGTTCAGGTTCCAGCTGACTGAAGCTAAAAAGGAAAAAAAACCAAAAACCAAAACACAAAAAAGCCCACTTTAACTTGTTTAAATTTCTGTCCCGTTTATAAGTCTGGCAGTAGTAGTTGCAGACACAGTTAGCCAGCTACCATAATCCTGCTAGGTCTGCCCCTGGCATGCACAGGCACATTCCAGGTTTAATGCACAAAGACTGTTCTGTCACCAAAGTCTTCCAAAGTACATTTACAGAAGAGACTGAAGGCTCACTTGTGGCCCAGGTACTAGATTTTACCTAAGTCGCTCTGGTGTTGACAGCAATTTATGTCAGACTGCAGCTGAAAACTGGACCAGCAGCCCCCAGGGACTCCAGGATTAATATTCACTCTGAGTGCTAGGCTGCACTGATGTCTCCTTGCTGCCTCCAGCACCTGTACCATGGCGTGTGCTACCTTACTTAGAGCTGTGTCTGCCCGCACCATAATCACTTTCTCACACGTCCGTGTGGACCCAGCTCTGGCTTCTAAAACTGGCAAGGCCCCACGGAACGAGGAGACAGCTGACTGATGCACATCTGCACCTCCAGCTCCCTTGGATCCCTGGAAGAGGAGATGCTTGTGTGAGCATGGGTGTCCAGTAAAGGTTTTATGCCCAGCGAGTAAACAGTCTGACAAAGTCTGAGGAGACACAAAGAACGGCATGTGTAGCATTACCTTTAAAGCTGCCACCCCAAGAACTGGGGGAAAAGAGATAGAACAGATGTGAAGATATTTGCTTGGTACTGGCAGATAAAAACAGGTGTCTCAGGGAAAGAAGGGTGGAGAGCATAGCTAATTGAAGTCGAGCTGGTTAAACCAGGAAATAATGTAAAATAAGCAAAGAAGAAGCAGAGAGGGAAAGCTGGAGAGAAAATAAATGTCATTGAGAGTAAGGAAGAATGGGGTAGTAGGAGAAAAGGACTGAAGTGTATTAGATTACAAAAAATAGCACCTTAAATGTTAAGGAAAAGTGAAAAGGGGGGAGAACATCCATACACTGAAATTTCATTACACTCGAATGCCACATATATTGCAATCCTGATGATCTCAGTGGTTAAATGGGGATGTGATTGCCTTTGGAATTTGGAAAGGTAACTGTGCAGTTTAAGAATTTTGTATTAATTGATCGTACATGCTAGCAGGAAATAAGTAGCCTTACTTTAACTTCAGAAGTAGGAACAGCTGATTTAAAATGCTGGTTTTATTCACTGTGGAACAAAGGTATCCCTAATTTTATTACAATAATAGCATCACTCATGCTAAAAGTATGGTAAAAGCTGACACGATACCACTGCATCCTATTCTGTACAGGAAATAGAAGTCGTCATTGAACCAAGTGGAGCCCTCCTTCTCTTCATCATTCAGTGCAACAAAGGGGAAAACTGACTATTTTTGTTTTTCTGGGGTTCTTCTGAATGATCCTCATCCAATAGTTTAAGCAACTTCTGCATCGTGGTGCTGTGAATTCCATTAGTGCAGTGTCCAGGGTTCATAGAAGAACGCGGACTAGAATACATTTTACTTTGCTTATCTGCAGCTACCAAATACAATGGATTCTGTCCCCAGCTGTGAAATCCATGGTGGCATCTAGGGGTTGTTCAAAACTCCACCAGGTCTGGTTGGGGACTGCAGAAAGGGAGCCTGTGGAGGATGGGTAGCTCATCCAAGTGTTCTGTCCTTTCTGAGGAGTTTTTGGTTTATACAGAAAGGCAATCAAGGGGACTGGTAGGCCCAGAATAAAGCACTGTAGAAATAGCTTCTTTTTCTACTTTGCTGTTTTCAAGTAATGGCAGCAAATAGTTGCATTCATTGACTTCACAGAGCTAGGGAACTGTGGGAAGCATGTGGAAGAGGAGGGCAGGCTGAGTCCAGGAGAGATCCATCACAATGTGAAAAAAAGTGCAGATGTTGGAGTGAGAGGAAAGCTCACTAGATCTCATGAGGAAATAAGAAGTGAAGAATGGGCAGAGACAAGAGGATGAATGGAGGGAAAGACTCATAATTGTTTTTTTAACTGTTATCTTTAAGATTTGAGGGCATGTGGAGTGATCCACAACTTCAGTGCCCTGACGTGATGACTTAGCAGGTGGAGCAGAAACAGGAGGATTCAGGGATGGTTCTGGAAAGTGAGCCTCAAGGGCAGGGCCTGGAGATAAGCAGCGTCTGGGAACCACTTGCTTCTCAGGTGGTTCTTGTGTGCCTGACAAATCTTGCACTTCTCCCCACAGGCCGTTGAATTTCTTTCCAATAGGACCTTCTCAATGGAAAATGAAGTTGAGTCACCAGCGCTTTGACTCGGCATTACAGAGGTGGGGGAAATTCCTGGCAGTACTGACTCCCAGCTGGAGCTCTTTGTGTTCAGCATTTGTGGCCCGTGCCCAGCCCACAAAGTACTAACAGTCTCTTTTTCCTCTTCACAAAGGCTCGCCTGCTTACTTTTGAGTGGGTGGGTAAGACTGGTCAGACTTGCTAAATTCTTGGCAAAGATTCATCCTTTGAAAGGCAGAGACCCAGTTCCTGTTGGTGCTGTCATGATGTGATTTTTACAGCACTCTGCACAGCCTGGTGTTTCAAAGGCAGAGGCAGTGCCAATGCCATGTTGCTCTCTCACATCAATCTCCAACACTACTAAGAAATTGTGCTACCCTGCAGTAAAACTGATGGAAGTGCAGGATCCAGTCTGAGCTTGGTTACGCTGTTTATATCCATCCTAAAAGTTTGCTCCTGAGAGACTCAAGTCTGGAACAGCACCATGACCAGGCACGCAAATCTCAGTCCCTCCTGTGCTTGGTGCAGGAACAGCACGGGCATGAAGAAAGGGGGATGCTGGCAGAGCTTTATGCAGCAGTGGTGGGCTGTGTTTGGTGGCCTGGTAGCGCATGGGTAGGGCTGCGGTGAGCTGGAGCCTTTCCCTTCTGCAGCATCTCTGGGCAGGGGCTGATGATACGGGATTCTGGGCCATGGGCAGGGGCAGAGGAACCTGTTGGCAAGCAGGGACAGCCAGGACTGTGGCTACCTTAGGGGCTTGGATAGAGCAGCCAGGGATCCAAGCCAAGCCCTGACTCCAAAAGAAATACTGTTTTGTTAAAAAGGAGCATAGCAGTGACAGTCCAGTACCTGCCTGCTTGTGGTCCCCAAGCAAGCCAGCCCTTGGTGTAACGTGTTCCTCAAGCACGCGGAAATAATTAACAAATGTTCCTTTGTATCTCAGCCAGCACTCGAAGTACCTAATTATGGACATTGTTTTTGTAAGAAACACCAAATAAATGTCCCTTTTCATTCCCAGAAGGGAGCAAAGAGCCATGAATACAAAAAGCATCAGGCCCAGCAATGTGTTAGCATATGCAATTGTCCCTTACAGCTTTGTGAACTGATGCTAACTGGACTGGAGCCACTGGAGTTAAAACACCTGAGAGAAGAAACAGGTTTGTAACTGGAAGGAAAAGGAGAATTCTCTGTTCATGACTGATTAGAAACACTTTTACCCAACATGATTATTTCAGTATGTACTAGGAGTCATGAGACCTTTAAGGGGGATGTTGGCAGCTCTTTGAGAAGTCTAGTGATTGAAGTTCAGAAAACTATGAAAGCATAATTTTGCTAGACCTGACAAGCAAGTTTGCATATTTTAGAGAAGCTCACAAAGAGGGAGGCTGAATCCCAAATATCCAGCTCCGTATGAGGGTCTTCACATGCAGTGCTTCCAGCAGGATGGCAACGATACAAAAACACACCATACAGAATGAATGCTGTCAAAATTTGATTGATAGGTTTGAAAAACAACCAGAAATCACTGGGCCTGGTGAGAATGGGAAACCTCAATATAAAAATGTGACTCTTTAAAATCTTATTTGTTGGACTTGGCTTCTTTTTTTCCTGAAAAGGGTATCAGAGAAGGAACTAAAAGTTATATGATAAGCTTTGAAAGTCTACCTAAAGAAAGAGACAAGAACAACTACTGGAAGGCCAGGTTCTTCCCAAATGCCACAACTCATACACATACACAGACAAACCCATGTATCTCCATCCATGGCCCTGATGTGTACCAAGATTCATCTTTTTATTAAAGACATTTTCCTTATGGGAGTAAGTTTCAAAAACGCAGAGTTTGTACCCCTGTTGAAACTGTTTATTGCACTCACTAATGTGAATGAGGATATCGGGGACTGCTGCTCTGAAAAGACATCAGAATATAGTACAGGAGTTTTCTTCTTTCTTACACAGGTTCTTTCTTTTCTTGGCCTTGCACAGATATAGTCTATTATACACCCAAATCCTCACATAAATCTTGTCCAAAAGACTTCTAATCAGAAAAGAAAACAACAACCCTGTATTTCTCACACTATAAAAAAGACCACCTTGGGAAAAAAACAATGCACCCACAGAGTGGTATGGTGTCTGTTAAGAGCGTTCCCATTTAGCAAGTGTTAGCTATTCAAAGAATTAACTGAAATGGGGTGGTAAGTCAGCATCTGTTCCTTGTCACTGAACTCAGGGCTATAGCAGAGAGCAGAGAAAGAAGTGAGTTATAAAAGTTTTTAGCAGGAAAATGGAAAGAAATCACTTCACTGTCCCATAGTCTGGATTATTTTCTTAGAAGGTGGGTCACAATACCTGTGGTTGCTTTTCCAAATTGCCTCCCCACTCAGAGAACACATGAGTAGAAGAACATGAGAGACACAAGATACAGAGCAGAGAAGACTCTGCTTTTCTGGAACTGTGTTTTTTTTGTAGCAGCACATGTATTTGGCTAGATTTATGCTATTCACACTCTTTTTATATCCCTCTGCATTTTATTTGTGGCTAAGCGTAAGGTAAGAATTAATGCTGTTGTTTTAACATGCATATTTCAAGTGGGCAAAAGCTGTCCCACGGCCTTGTGTGCCTGGGATGAATTGTTCTGTGATTAGTTTTGACCAAACGCAGAAGAATTACACACAAAATTACTCTTTTATTACCCCCATTACGATGCATTAACTGTTTGCTAGGTGCTGACAGAGTCAGAAATCCTGGCAGCCCTTCTTTTGGTTTGTCACAGAGTCCCAGCTCCGAACCAACAAACAGAGCGTGCTGGAGCTGGTCAAAGAGGAACGTGGGTGCCAGTGACAGGGAAATGACAGAATTCACATTTCCTTGGGACTAGAAAGAGGCAAGACTACAGTAAAAGTCAGCAGGATTTCAGGAGGACAGATTTCAGTTATCCAGAGAGTCATTAGGTAACATTTCCTGGAAGGCTGATCCAAGGCAAAAAAGGGAATTTAAAAAGAAATCGTGTACCATGAAAGAAATTTTATTAAAGGTGCAACTGCAAACTTTCCAGGTGCAGGCAATGGTCAGGAAGCAGAGTAAGTGACCAACTTGGCTGTATCCCTTTGATCCCTAACATGGGAGGAAATTATACAGGAAGTAGAAACTATATCAGAGTACTAAAGACTTATTTTCAACAGCACTCAAGAGCAACACCAGATAGGCCAGTGAGATGACAGTCCTAGCAAGTATTGCTTGTGAAATCCTTCTGTCAGTGCATTAATATTAGGACAAACAGAGTTAATGAACTACTCAATGGAAGAGTAATTATTAGCAAATGACATTGAAAGACAACTATTTAATGTCTTTTAGCTGAAATGTGACTGACAGTTAAGATCCATAGGAAAGGAATGGATCTATGCAAGGTGGTATTTTCCTTAACAGAGTAGAAGATGGGATAGAGAGATTTCTGTAAGGCTGAGTGGGAATGTAAATAAGTTGGATTAGAAATTAAAAATTATCTCCAATAAAATAAATAAATGGTCTGTGAGAAGAATCGTATTAATTCAACAGGGACTAATTCAAAATACTGCATTTGAGAGAGGGGGTTGTGGAACTCAGTGTAAAAAAACACAGGATGAGGAACTGTGATGTAGAAAGAAGTATAAAACATATAATGAAATCAACAAAAGCATATTGTTCCTGAAATGAGGAAACACAGTACAGATACAGGTGTGTGATCTATAAGCAGGTGAAGTAATACTAATGCATGGTTTAGTGTTAGTGTCTCAAACAGGGCACTGTGTTTGTTGCAGGATGTTGAGAAGCTGGAGGAAAGCCATGAAAATTATCAAAATTCTAAGAAACATGGAAGGAAAGGTTGGGAAAAAAGTGGGGTCTTTTAGCATAGGAGTGAATGATATTGTTGAGGAAGGAAGGACCAAGAGAGTCTTCAAATGCATAAGAAGCTGCTACAAAAAGTTAGGGAGTAATCTATTTTCTGTTCTCCTTATGGATAGGGCAAGATACAGCAGAATTTTAAGGTTAAGAATCTACAGCACAGGAATAGATTTGCATAGGCAGCTAGTGGCAGGTCCACAGATTAGTTCTCTGATAACAGACTAAATGAATATTGTCTTGGGGTGACAGGAATGACCTGCAACAGTTGCCCCTAGCCTGGGTGAGTGACATTCTACTTGGTGCTTCAAGGATGCCTCCAGCCTTACAGTGTTTTGATAGGAGTGGGATCTTGACCTCCACAGAGTCAATACCAAAGAATCCCACTGAATTCCCACAAGTTCTCAAGTGCCAGGCAGGCTCTCATACATGGCACTAGCTAATCCTATAGCAGCCAAGGGTTTGGAGCCAAGGGTGCTCTCCTGCTCTTCATGGACTCTTTAGGGTTACATATAGGTAGCAGGACTGCATTCGCAGGGTGGGAGACTGAGTCCCATAGATTATTCTTCAATTCACCCAGATTATTCACCCAGTTCATCACTTCCCTGTTGCTTGACACCACATTGTTTTTTCCAGCTGTAAATTTGACAGCCGAACAAACACTTGTGACAACCCCAGTCTGAGGGAGCAGCAGGGGTGAGGCTGGGAGGTGAGGGCTATAGCCAGGCTGGCTGGGCAGCAGTTTCACTGGTGAGGGGTGCAGTACTACAGCACCCAGAAACAAAGGGCAGTGCAGGCCCTGTGATAGTAACAAGGGTTAGTCAAGTCTAGTTTACCAGGCAGAGAGGCAAAGCGAAGGACAAGCCAGGATATCAAGTCGACAAGCCAGAGTCAGTGTCCAAATCAGTGAGGCACCTGGCCAGGCACAGGGACCATGGATGGGTGCCTTGGGTTGAACAGACTGCCTAAGCCAAAGGGACCAGACCCCTACTTCCTCAGCTTTTCCTCACCCCTTTCCTTCCCCAGCAGGGTTCCAAGGTTCTGCAAGGGCACCAGGTCTGAGCTGGCGTCAGGGACCAGCTACCGAAAGGCTGGGTAGGGCACTGCCTTTACAATCCAGACAAAAACATTTGCCACAGCACCAAAAAAAGCAAATTCCCTAGCACTCCCCAGAATGACAGATCCGTATTGCACTTTAAAGGATAGCCAGGCGCTGATGTAAGAAAGGCCACTGATAAGCCACAGCTTGAGGGAAAAAAAACCCAAATACATATTTTCAACCTCAGCGGCTGGTTTTAACCAACTCATACTCTCAAGGCTGTTGCCAAAAGAAATGAGGGTATTTTGTTTGGTTTGGTTTGGTGGTTTGTTTGTTTTATGTTATGTTTTGTTTTGTTTTGTTTTGTTTTGTTTTGTTTTGTTTTGTTTTGTTTTAAAGGGCAGATTAGCAGTGTCATTTCTGATACCCTCATTTCTGGTTTCTCTAGGCTCAAGAAACCAGATCTGATAATGACAATACTCCTTCCAAAACATTTTCTGCATTGTAGAATCCAGTACTACACCCATAACCTCCCTGAGTGTAATTGAGGTTATTACAACTTTTTATTGCTGCAGCCCCTTGCCCAGCAGCAAAGGACCACCAAAGAATCTGGCCCAAAATGTTCAATATTTTATTTGTGTTTTACAGTCACTACATGATTATTGAAGCAAAAAAATTTTCTTGGTTAACTTAGTAAAGATTTGCTTGGCAGGACTCAAGCCATCGTGCTTGACTATAGCCCTGGTGTGACACAATTGGCCCATGTGTGCAAGGAAGTGACAACATCAGTTAAGTCGCACCTCTGACTCTCCCAACAGATCTGACAATTTTGGAGACTGTAATTACTTGATCATCTTTGTCAAATGCTTTCACTGACTCATGTGTGATGGACTATGAGGTAGTGTCTCTGCTTTCTGGCTCGAATTAGCCATTGGTGTGGCTGAGCCAGATGGTTTATAGAAGCATCTGCTTAATTTTGATGGTTAATCCTTGAATATCACCCTGCTCATCATCCAGCCTGTTCTCTTTTCCTTCCATGGTGTTTCTGAAGAGCTGTCTCTTCTGGCCAGGGGAAGAGCAGTTGTACAGAAATCCCTATGGCTTGAGTAGAAGGGTGTGTTTTTGCAGGCATGCTTTGGCTTTCAAACTAAGCTATTAAACTCAGTCAAACAGGGAAAGGTATTTCACCAGACTTCAAGAAAGTTCCTGTAACCACTTCAGGATGAGCACTGTTTTGGCACTGGGAAAAGAAGAACCGAGGGACAGAAAGAAGGAAAAGGAAGAGATATACATAACCAAAATGGGGCTTCTATGTCACACATGCAGGGACCTCATCCAAAATTATAAACAGGCTTTATTTTCCCTGATGGCAACTGAACTAGCATTTATTTAAATGCAAACCTGTATCAGGTCAGATATCGGCTTTCTGCAGAAGCAAGAGGGGACTCCCAGAACAGAGCCTCTGGAGTGGCCTCAAGCTTCTTTGGATAAGTCTTGCTTTTTTCCATTCCCAGCGTCACCTCTGCTTTGAACACCTAGGGGTGTTTCTGGTTGCCTGCTGGCAAAATGGCACTGGAAAGAAATTTGTTAAATTAGCACTTCTTGCTGCCAGAAAACTTTTTGACTGCAAGGTGGGAATGTGAGAAACCTCCCACTCTGCAGATGGGGCACACATTCGGCTGCTATGCTCCACTGGAAAAAATCTGCTGTAATTTCAAACTGAAACCACAGAGGTCTGACAAAGCCTGTTGGAGACTCCTGGAACTTTAACTAAATTGTTACTGTGTTTCTAAGCGGTTGGACTTTTAGTGCTAGCCTGCATTACTTGTCTAACAAAGTTCTTATCATGATATCCAACCAAACTTCTCATTGACTACGATGAGATGTTCAGCAATGCACAGTGTAACAATGTAAAGGACAGGATCTATACAGAAAAGACTGTTTAGATTTTTTGGTAGTCTCCATTTTTCCAAACAGGATTTCACACCCACATTTTTACCATGTTTTTCTTTCGGCAAATTTCTGGCAGGTGCAAACTTCACCCAGAGAAATGGAGACCTCATTTAAAAAATAGGAGTCCAATTATTGGCCATAAACAATGAAGTTCTTTATAATCTTTTTAATTATAAGACAGCAAGGTATCTTCCTTTAGGTTCGTTGTCCAAGTGTCTCAGTCCTCAACACAGCTGGAACAGTCAGGCTTGCTCTTTGGGTTCTGGTAGCTGTACATGCTTATGGGAAGAATTGCAGGCCTGAACCCTGTATCACACCTGCAGTAGAAAACACAGTGGTCCAGATTTGTCACTTGCTGAGCTCCATGAGCTTTGAATCAGACTCTCTTTCAAGTTCATCAGAGAAGTAATCAACGAAAACTACAGTAACCAAAACACTGTTTGGCAGGCTGAATAAAAAGTAGTAAGTAACCTCATTTCATGAACCCTAACTTCAGCGTAGTCATTTAAACACAGCCTGTGAACCAGAAGTTTGGAAGAAAGCTACTCCAGTCAATGGAAAGACATTCACTAAGCTAAATGGCTTTGTATCAAGCTTTTACTGGATAGAGCTATAAAATATTTCCTCCAGAAGTTCTGCAGGCTATTTTAGTCTACCCACACTGTGGGGAAGGAAACTAGAAAACAATAGCTGGCCAGACCAGGAGAAAATACATAAATATGGGCAATTGAAATACAGCAATGTAAGGTCTCATTGGTATATAGCTGAAGTATGATCAGTATGCTTAACTATAGCTTGAAGACTGCTCTCCAGTGGCTGTTCAGTTGTACTGATTCATAACCCTGTATGGAAGTTCTGCAGGGTGGGTAGCATTTTCCAAAAAATAAAATTTAAAATGAATCCTAGGTGAGTCCGAGCAAAGCTGGAGTTCTAAAAAGATTCAAAGTATAAAGTATCAAGCATAAGGCATCCCATTTCTGTTAAAAGGAGAGTCTTTATTTTTAATCTCTTAAAAAGAGCAGTCAATTAGCCTGCCAAAAAGATGTTTGTACTTTTGAATCTGGATATCAGCACATAATATATTTCTAGTTAAATTATTACGTAACATAATTTATTGTGTTAATAAAACACAAAGGATTCAAATCAACTTGCACAATGTCTAAGTGTGAGTGATTCACTCTTTCAGTCTGTTGGGTTCAAATCTTGTTTTAACACCAGCCACATCTTTTTTTCAGCGAGAATAGAAGTGGTTTCTATTGCTGTGTTAATTATGTGAGCCTTTAAAACTGGGGTTTGGAAAACATTACACATCTGAGGTATTTGTGCAAATTAAGGGATTAATAACAAAGGGCTGTTTTCTTTGTTTTTGACTGGAGTCCTTGAAAAGAGTGTGCATGCATGAGGTGGAGCTGAACCAGGACTGGTGTGTGTCTGTGTGCATTCCTCTCCCTCCTCTTTTCCCCATGCCTTCTCCTCAGCAAGGTACAGATCATCTTGTGAGCCTCATGGGTGACAGCTGGCTGGCAGGTTACCTTCTCGCTCACCTGGGCATGTCTCCTAAGCTAAAACCTAGTTCTCAGGTGCTAAAAAAGAACATATATGTACCAACACGTGCACTCAATTGTGTAAATAAAAATAACAGCTTTCTGCCTCTTTATCTTTCAAAAAAAGATTGCTTGCCTTACTGGAGGCCAAAACACAAACTGTGCTTTAACCAAATAAAAGTTATTGAGCTCAACAGGGCAACTAAGTAAAATTTAATGGCCTGTGACTTCGAGGTTACACTATGTGATCTAGTCCCTTTTGGTTTCCAATTCCACAAACCTAAATGGAATTTAAGCGGTGCTTTTTTTTTTCTTTAATTAGAATATTGGTGAGACTGGAGGGGCCTATCTAGCTTCAGCCACACGTAGGTGTGGATGAATGGCTGTATTTTCGTTGGGTAAAAGACTGCCCTTCTGCATTGTGTTTGGCTTCATTTTTGAGGTGGCTGGATATCCAGTCCAAATACAAATTGGCTCAGAATTAATTTCCACTTCCTATCCTTCCTTTTGCTTAAAAAAATATAACCCAGGATTCAGCTTGCTGAATTCCTGGCTTTGTGGGCAGGGTTGCAAGGCCATTCAATAACCAAAGAGCACAGTACATAAGGAGCATGCAAGATATATCCAGAAATTCTTTGGTATAATAATCTGACTCAATACCTCCAGTCAAGAAAGTTAATAACTATTTCCAAGTAACGTTTGCCAGACAGCTGTGCAATTGCTTAATCGCTTATGTGCTGACTCAGGAGTGAGACCTGAGAGGTATTACAGGGAAGATCCCTACAGAGAAGAACATGAAATAGATCAAAGCAGATATTGAAATATCCACTGTCATAGGTCCAAATGTATCTTCCAGGTCAAACTGACAGAGCAGAAACCCTGGAAATAATGAACTTGGATTTTTAAGCAGGCATCAAAATTCAGTGTCTTACCTGGGTCTAGTCAGCTCTTGAAATCTTATTTCCAAATACTTTTCTCAGAGACTGAGAAGTGCTTACTATGTGACAATCATTTACATTAAGCATGTAACTTGGCCATAAAGCAGAATTTGCCTGATAAAAAGCCTTCTCAGAAGTTAATGGGATACTTTATTTATGGAGCTGTTCATTCATGGCGGTTCCACCTACTTAGCAACAAGTAAGTGAAGAAAATATTTGAAGACTTGTTATCCACCACTTGTGCCAATACATGGTCTCTACAGAATACTCTGCTTTGAGAACTTCTGTGTTAAAACTACTACCATAACATATTGAGGATGACATAAGCAACACCTAATGCTTCCTTCAGTGTGGACTTCATTCCAAAATCAAGGCCAGGTCATGTTTTAAATATCTCCCCTAGAATTATCAGGACTCCCTTCAGGACTGAGCCCTGTGATTCTGAGTATCTTGCATTTGCTCCTTGCCTTTTTTCAGGTGGAAATAAAGAGTAATTGGAAAACATCCAAGATCTGCCAGAGAGATAAGGCAGCTGTAATTTTTAGTATTAAGGGCTTGCTAAAACTTTCAGTGTTCTGAGTAATACTATGAAGTCATAGAGGAAAAGAACTGGAAGCCATGGCATAGAAAAGCTGAGGTTTGGGAAGCTTAGAAATTTCTACTCTTTGCAAAAATTAGTAGACTACATAGATGTTTATATCCTGACTGCAGCATACCAGTTGGTGAGTTATCTGGATGTAAAGCTGGGTGCGAGGCAGTTCAGTATCTTCCTCATTGCTAACACTGAATAGCAGCAAGCATGAAATATCCTTCCATTCCCTGATTTTCATCTCAAGACTATCTTTCCTTCCTTCTTGCACTGGTACCTCCTTCTATGGCAGCAACTGGTACATCCCCCTTCCTGGACTCTCCTTCCCATGTCGTGAATGAGGCACCTACTTTGTTCTGCAGTCTGCCCACGGAGTTGGGTAGCTACATTTGCAGTTCCCCTCTGGCTCCGCTATGACTACCAACCCCTATTCTTTGTGAGAAAATCTGTCTTAACTGTACTGCTTTTGTTGTTCATTAAATCCATCTTCCTCGCACAGGGCAGGTACAACATTCCTGCCACAACTACCTTGTCTGTTTGTAGATACAGAGGGTTTGCATCCTGGTCTGTGCTGTGCTCTCCAGTGCCGCTCTGTCTCTGTCAGAAGAGAAGGGTTTTCTACTGTCCAGCCTGAATGCCCTTGCTGCTGTTTAAGCTCAGTGTTTCCCTTTCTAATTGCCATAGATGGAGGGAAGAGATGATTCCCTTCTTTATTGCAGCAACCTCAGTACTCATGTACTAACACTCCAAAGGAAACTCACTCCGGGCTTTCTTAACACTGACGAGAGTAAAAGACTGCTCTTTGTATATTAAAAATTGTACCTGTATTTCTGCAACCCAGCAGCATGTTCTCCTGCTTTGCAACAGCACAAAATGTTGATTTCTGCTTGATTTATTGTCCACAGGTGCTCTTCATCCCCTTTCTAAAGAAATGGCGCATCATTTGCTCTTTATCCTGTATGTATGTGTCTGATGGATCCTGCATAATATCCCATCTTTCACTTGACCCACTGAATATCATCTCATTCTTTCCAACGCATTCTGGGATTTTCTGGAATTGTTTAGCCTCCCCAGCAGCACGCATCCTCTGCCCCAGCCACCAGCCTGCTTTCACTTGAACACATGCTTTTTGGTCTTGCAGACTGCTTAGGAACATCTTGAGTAGCTCTAGTACTGGGGCACATCCCTGTCAAAACCCACTCAGTATGTCTTTCTAATTTTAACAGTCAGCCATTGAAAACTACTCTCCAAGTGTAGTTTTCTATTAGTGAACCTTCTGTGCTATGCTGCTTACCTTTACAGGTCATTTTGACTGATATTTGAGACAGCTGTAATTGCAGTTTTACTCCAGAAGCAAAATTTGTATTTATTTTCAAGAAACTGCCAACCATATCCAATCTTCAAAGCCAACTGATAATATTTTAAATATTTTAATGAATAGCAGTTTAACTTCAGTAGTTATTTGGCAAAGCTCTTGAGAAGCCTCAGAGGATCACTGAGGTTTGTGGGTTACTGGTCTCCAAGAAATGACATATCTGTAATTTGCCATATGGGTAAATAACATGTGACTAATGATTTCATTTTTAAGAGTGCTCACAGGGTAAGCTAGGGAATTGATTTTCGAGATTACAACTGAGACTAAAAAAAAAAAAGCCAAAATGAAATACCTATATTCTGTTAAAAATCAAACTTACAGTGTTGCTAAACGTTAATAAACTTTTACTCATAACATTTGGAAGAAATATGTAGCAGTTTCTATATATGTTACAAAATAACTTCTGATATATGTGGAGAAACATATTTTATCCTTAATTTAAAAACGACATGTTGTTGTGCATAGCCCTTTCCATTCACATTCATGAATATTACTGAGACAATATATTCTGTTTGAATCAGAATTTCATTACAGAACAATGTGTCAGACTTAAAGCCCTCATAAGTAGATTTCCCCCCCTCACGATATGCACTGCATATTAAGAAACGTTTTCCAGCCATATCAGCCCTTACAGCCTTCATTTACAGTTTTAAATATGTTAAAGTGAATGGTGTAGCAAAGTGAAATAGTACTGAAAGTGCAAGCATGAAAAATGGGATTAGTAATTTTTTTAGGAGTCAAAGCAAACTGCACTGGAAAAAAGATTGGAAAATAACCCAGATGGTCCAGCTGGAGTGAATAGGTGATCTTCATCTGAAGACTCCACTTCTGTGAAGCTGGAAACTACTGAGATGCTGTGGTGACCAATGTAGCATAAAGCCTTACCCCAGACAGAGGGATTTTGTATAAGCATCTTCAAAACGGTGTAAATTAATTAGGAGCATATGTTCAATGTGTTTCAGTAAAATAGCTACTTGTGAGGCCAGCAGCTGTAAAGTTAGCCGTGTTAGAGTCCCAAATGACTTTTGGAAATTGCAATCATTTAGATACTTTTTAAAAAGCACTGCATACTTATTTAAAACATAAAGAGATTTAGGCCTGAACAAATTCTTGTATAAAGATAGACAAGAGCTACCAGCTTCATTTTCTTTTCATAACAGCAACAGGCTGACTGTGGAATATGTAATGTTTTCTTTCAAGTGATTTGTAACAAAGGTTTGAACTGTTTTATACAGGGAATATGAGCTGATTTCTACTCCTGCAACTCTCTTCCCAAGGCTTTAAGGAATAAACTGTAGCTCTTTAATGGTGTGCAGAGGTATTACCAGCCCCCAACTTCCTTGGAATTGTGGTAGGTGGTGGTCATGAAATACACAGGTTCTTCAGGAAGCCTGGCACCACTGAATACTGGTGAAAATGCTGAAATCCCCTTCTTTGAAGGGGTAGATGGGTTAGATTTCAAATAGAAGCTGGTTTGTCCTTACTAGTGGGAGGCTTCCAGAGGAAAGAGGTAATCCTTTGAAGGCTCCTGTTGTTTACTGTATGAAACTGCCACCATGGTTCATTGCTCGCAGAACTTCTCCTTTCAGCTCTCTGCTCTCTTCCTCTTCCTGCCTCGCAAGTCTTGGGATTTATTTCTTTTTATGCCTTTAGTGCAAATGGAAATGTTGTGCTCTAAATCTTGTTATTTCAAAATTTCCGGTAGAGTAGCGTTAAAGGTGAGACTGAAATTGCAAAATAGCCAGAATATGCTCTTTTTGCTCTTCAGGAGTTCTGATCTCTCTCTGCTCCCCTGCAGGTACTGCATCCATCAACCACCCCAGACAAAGACAAGAATGCAAAGTGAAATTGCCAAGGAAGAACTTGTCCCCCTCAGCAAATAGGAGACATAAGAGGTTTAGAGTTTCATTACTGCCATCCTGCCAACCTGTAGACCCTTTGCTCTTGGAACTAGACCCATTACAAAGATAACATCTGAACTGTTTTCATGGCAGGAGAAAAGGTCTCTCTCTCCTCATACTTTGGTGTGACATCTGTACCTCTTTGTCTAAAGATGCAGAGTTTGTAGGAGATATTGTTTGCAGGTATCAAAAGAAGTTCTCTTTTTCCAGGGGGAAGCATCCTTTTGTTGTTCAACTTCAAGGGGTGCCACAACATGTGACAGATTTGTGCAGACCTCTCTGCTGTGGACAGTGGCTTGGCCAGTGCTATAATTTATGACAAGCAGGAGTTCAGTGGTCAAAGGAGGGATTGTAGCCTCAGTTTGACACCAGATAGCCATTGGGTCTCACCCCTGGGGCAGCATGTACTGCATCCAAGGGTGTGATGGCAGCTGTGGATGTGTACATTATCTCAGTGGGCAGTAATGGATCAGATCCCGGGTCGGTCCTGGAGGTCCAGTCAAAACCAGGAGACAGGGCCAGAGACGGAGCTGAAGACAAGATACAACAGGGGTCTGAGAGGCCCATCCAGAGGACAAGCTGCCTACAGCAAAGGCCTGAGGTGCAGCCAGAGACATCCAGAGGCAGGACACACCCATGAGGCTCCTAAAGCAGGATCTGGGTGCACAGAACTGAGCAGAAATGGGTCTCCTGTATGATGGGCAGAGGTGTGTAGACAGGTCCTAGGTAGGAGTTGGTCAGGGTTGTAAGGGCTTGTTGGTACCCTGGCAGGGCTACAGAGCTAGGATATGCTCAGTCATGCCAGGCTTTGCAAAAGCAGGGTAATGGCTAAATTCCAGCTTGCAGAGTCGCAGTGGGCAAGATGCAACTTTAACCCGCTGCAGCTCACAGCTACCTAAATATGGACACCCTAAATACAGAGGCATAACAAATTAATGGCCACGGTGGCAAATCTTGGTGCTAGATGTCTTGACAACCAAAGGAAAGCTAAACTAGAGGCACTGGCATTACAGATTACTGAGACCCACTTTCCCATTCTGGCATAGAAATAGCTCTCCTTCCCATGTTTCTCCCCCAGTTTCATTCTGTCACCCCGTTTGAAACCAACCTAGCTTCCAAAAATGTACCTAAATCTCAAAACCAATATGAACATATTTGCTTCTAAAGTTCATATTTACTTCTAAGGCTCCTGTTTTTCCTCCCCAGCTTACTCTGTTTAGGTGTTTTCATGTTCTTCCTTTTTCTGCCACCATTCTGATTTCTTGTAAAGAAAGGGCATTCGCCAGGGTGAACAGTAGTTTCCTCTTCATCTCTGAGAATGGTGAGTATCAAAGCTGGCTTAACAAAACCCTGACAAATCAGAATTTCCTTCTATCTCCCAAACAAGACATGATGCCAAAATCAATATATGGACAATACAGTGCTTCTGAAAGAAGGCTTACTTTGGTATGTGACACAAAGGTCTATATCTTTCGAAGTAGCAAAACACAGATAAGATTAATTTGCTCATTTCTTGGGAATTACCCTTCTACAGAAAAGAAAAGTTCATGTTAAGGTTTGTGAGTGCACTGGGATAAAGTCAACACTCCCACCTACTGGTCTCATCTGAGAAAGTTTTATCCTTTTCCTCTTTTTCTCTTTTTTCTCTTTCCCCCCTTTTTCACCTTTTAAAAATTTTCTCGTTTCTTTTTCTTTTATTTCTTTTTCTTTCTGATTATTTTCCTTTCTCTGTTTCTGTTTTTCTCTTTTCCTTTCTGTATTTCTTTTCCTTTCTTTCCTTTCACTTTTCAGATTGAAATTCCTATTTTCCGTCAGAGAATCTACAGATTCACAGGGATAGAAATAACTGCACCAGCAGAGACATAGTGTTGGAAAATATGCACCCTCAGAATGATAGATTTGTTCTTTTGTGATCCTTGTGAGATAACTTGGGGTGCCTTGCTGTTGTGAGTGGAGCAGCTTACATCCCATCACTGCATTCTCATAGAACAAGTAATAAGGCACAACTGACAATGTCTTCAAAATATGACAAATGACCTTTTGGCTCATTTTTTTTCAAAATCACTACATTGTACTGAAAGTCCTGCTTATCACTCACTGTAAACAGCATAATTTGGGGAATTTATGTATTGATTATGATTATGATTGTGATTATGATTGTGATGATGATGATGATGATGATGATGATTATTATTATTATTATTACTATTATTATTATTATTATGTGGTGACAGTCGGGATCCCCATGTTTCCCTGTTCATGATTCCACAGTAACTCTAGTTTGTTCCTGAGGACCATTTACAACTCACGCCAGCACACCCTGCCTGAGAAAGGATGCCAGAATGATGACTCCAAGCGATCTTATTTACTTAAATGACCACTTAATGGCCACCAGTGAATTTGTTTTCTTTTGTTCAAGTAGGCGCTTGAAAATGTAAATATGGGCTATGAAGACTGAAGGTCCCACAGAAATTATTTGCTCCAGTTCCCTCAGAATCATCTGTTTTGCTAGTACAGTTGTCACAGCTGCAAGACAATGAGTAATTCTTACTAAAGAAACTCAGCTCAGCAGAAATTCATTTTGCCACGTAATCCTGACATATGCAGGATATCTCCCACACACCTCCCTATGTACTGTTGTTATTTTTTGCAGTAATTCTTCTGTATTTTGATTTTTTTCACTTTTAGTCTGAAAGCCAGTAAAAATAATGAAATACATGAGGGAAACACGGTATTTTTTCCCTCAAAGCATTTCAATTACTTTCACTCTTTTATTTCCTCATTTTTGTAACCCTTAAAAGATTATAAATTATTGCTAGAAATGTGAGAGGAGAAACAGAAACATAATTTTAAAAAGCCCTCCTAATCTCTTATTTATAATCTAAAAGTAGCTACTATAAATGGCTCTCTGTGATTATTTGTGTTACATTTCTGCCTATGGGCTCCAACCAGGAAGCGCATGGGGATGGAATGACTTGCCCAGATTTGTGCTGCAAGCAGAGCCAAACCAGCGACCGAACCCACGGCTCAGTCTCAGACTTCTGGCCGATGCTTTGGACTGTGCTGCTCCCCTCCCAGCCAAGAAGCACATTTCCAGGGGCCTTAATAGCCAGTTGCGTGAAGCCAGCCACGCTTTGCTTAATGAGCATGAACTCGGAGCAGAGTGCTGCTGCCTAATAAACTATTTCATTTAGAATACTTAAGTGCCTGTAGAAGGTGGATTAATCACCTAAGAGCCAGATTTCCAAAGTTATTTAAGCATCTAAATGCACAAAAGACCATTGACCAGGGTTGTCAGAAGTACCTCCTTGTTTCACTCCCCTGGGATATTCATCCAACAGGTTTAGGCAGCTCAGTGCTTTTCATCACCTGACTGGGGTTCTTACTGGGAAAACAGCAAAAAGGAGGCCTCCATATCATAAATATGGTTCACAGCCAGTGCCAAGGGCTGACGGAGATTCTGCACACCTTCCCTTCTCCTTTACCTTGGGATTGTACTAATTGCTGTCTTCAACTCTGCTACAATTGTGAAGATCCGTATTTTGACCAGGTTATGCTGTCTACAATTCACTATGTGTGGGCTTTTCTGATGTGCTTTGGAATTCGTCATGACCATTTTCTAACCTCCTTTTTCCCATGGAACAGCACTGACTCACTGGATGGAACAGGCAAGCTGCTTTGCTCATGTCTCCTCCAAAGTCCTGGGTTTGTTTTCAATGTGCTGAATAAATATTACGAGCAGGATGTGACATCCATCCATCCTAGCTTCCCACTGCCACCTGTAGGAACTGAAGACACGTACATGCTGCAGGGAGTGCTCAAGAATGCACGGGCTCCCACATTTCTTGTCAAAATGCAAGTGCCTTTTATGACAATGCTCATGCAGGTACAACGTCACAGCCTCACATAGATTTAGTCTCTCATTTCCACTCTTACAAGAAAGGAGATATCAGCTCCCAATCATCTATGCTGTGACAGCATGGCTGCTTCTTGCTGAAGTACTGGTTTTGTTCCAATGCAACAGTGGTGGGAGCTGTTCTTTGACATCGCTGCCCTTAGTAACTGTTTGGACACCAGTCTAAGTGGTCCAACACAAGCAGTACTATGGTTCCACCAAAAATCTCTAAACTGCACTTACATTTAAAAAACCCCAGGAAAATAATGTTCAACCTTCTCAACATGCAGAAACTTTCCTCACCTCTGTTGGTGTCTAAATCTGCCAGTTTGTGTGAAGTGTGTGTAACTCTGCATCTCTACTGGGTGCCCTGGCATCCATCTGCTGAGCCTGGTCAAGAGCAGGCATGTTGTAGGAATAGCATGTGGGTTGCTCCAGGATGAAAGGTATCTTAAAGGCAAAATATTTTGTTTAATTGGGTAGTCTTCCAGCTGTATTAATAAAATATTGTTTAGCAATGTTTATATATACAAGATTTATCATGGTAAGATTGATTTCAAACTTAGATTTATTGCGCAAGAAAATGAAGAGAAATCAGTCATGCTGTCAATCCAGTTTCATTTCCTAGCACTTTTTCTTCTGAACCAGACAGGCCCAGGAAATACACATTTCTTAACCAGAAATGTCCTTCAGACTTAGCCCTGATGCCAATTTGAGGCTCAGCTTCATCAACTAGTTTTTCGATGCAGTGCAGCACCCCAGTATTTCTGGCCCAATTGGAAGGGAATCCCTGGCCCTTTTCAAAAGAAAGAAGCAATGTTCTCTTGTTCAAAGAGCCCTAAGCATGGACTGTTGCGGTAAAGCTGGCCTCCCTACTCTTTTGCTGTACAAGCTTTTAGCTCAGTACTTTGAAAAAGAAATATATATATTGAGATGTGCACATTCCACCACAAACCTTTCTTAGTGAAACCACAAGGTTTTTTTGCATTTAACTGCCAAAACCTAGGAAAAATTTTCCCGGTTCAAGGAAATCCAGATTTTACAGTACAAGCATGCACAGTTATGGGTCACAAACAACTTTGACTTAGGTATTCATTGACTTTTTGGAATAATTGATGCAGTTGTGTTTCTAGATGAAATATACCAATTTTTGAAGACTGTATTTTTTATGTTCACATCTCTCTTGGTTTCAGTGAATCTAAAGCACTACATTTTTCTTTTTGGATTATAGATTTAACTACTGTGACTGTCTGGAGGTGGGAAGTCAGTTGCCATTAAAATGCTGAAGCAACCTAGAGGGAAAAAACCCCACATTTAAAAATAACCTTCCTTTATTTTAAATCTGTCAGTTCTAAACCCAGCAACTTTGACTGCCTATATTCTTTAACAAATGTTAAATTAAATAAAAAATACTAGAGACAGTGAAGTTAATTGCTGGAACTGACACATATGAAATTGTTTAGTCTTGAATCTGACAAGGATGTACATCAGCTTTTGGTAAACAAACATGGTGGGTATTATTTCTAGACAGGATATGTCAAGTTTTATGCGTGAGGGCGTCTGCGAGGGCTCATTCATCAAATTGACGAAGGTGTAAAAGGTTTTAATGACCCCCTAAATCTCCTTCCCTGGCTGTCGTGGCGAGATGCCTTCCAAGGTCGGTCACCCAAGCAAGCAGGTTCACTTGCATTGTAAACAATCATAGATCAGACTGAATTATAATTGCTGGTGGAGTCCAGAGCAGAGAGGCCCATATATATCACAGCACTTTCTTGTCAGGGAAGTACAGGTCAGCTGTGTTTGTTCACGGACATATTAGGCTTTGGTTTTCCTGAGCCTCTGCATCTCTGACAGTGGTCCTGTTTCCCTATTGTATTTGCTGTCTGGACAGGATGTTCTACCAGAGGAAGTGCTCCTTGTGGAAAAGGCGTCAATTAGTTGTCCAACTGACCCTCGTTCCTACTACCTCCCTGGCAGGCACAAGATTGATTTATTTATTTAGATATGAGCTTACATTTGTTTTATAGCTTTGCCAAACGAGTAAAGCAGTAAGGCTTACAAGTTGCTGACTAAAGCAGGCAATAATGCAAATTTCCATTTCCACCATGTGTCATCAGCCATTTATATTATATATAAGATAGTTTTTGAATGGAAGAAACATTAAAAAGGGCATGGCTGGTCAACAAGGTTAATTAATTGCTGTGTTGGCAGGCAGCTTTGTTTGAGAAGGCTGTGATGCTGTAATCATCTGAGACTTTCAAGGTTTTGCTGAGGAAATGGGTCATTGAAAAAATACAGGATTTTGCATAAATTGTCTGATAAATAAAAGAGGGGGGAGAAAATTCTTAGCAATCTAATGTAAATACCAGCAATCAGGAATATGATACATTAAAACACATACATGTTTCGGGTACATTTCCTCAGAATAATCTATTCCAATGCGTAGGAAAGCAAACATTAGAATACCACAGGCAGTTTTTAAAAGAGCTCTTGGTCCCTGGGCAGAGTTCTGGCAAGCAAAGGAAAGCTCTGCTTGATCACACAGCATGTGTTATGAACTGCATTTGATTTTATGGCTTTCCAAAAAGCTGTCCAAAAAGAAGGTTGGTTGGTTGTTTTTTTGGGTTTTCCTCCCCCTTTTTTTGTGCAAGGGGTCTCAACCATCTTAGCATGTGTTTTTCCTCACCCAGTTGACCTAGGCCAGGGAGGTATTTGCCAAGAGGGTAAGCAGCTCCCAAAGGCAGGGACTAGAGTGCAGAGCTCACTGGTTCAGTTTGGATTAGTTGGGCTTTTGCTCACCTCTGTCATCTGGGCTCCTTATTTGTCCCCCTCTTTTTGGGATTCTCTTACTCTTTTATTTCTTTATAACTGCAGCAGCTGAATTTGCACTGTACCATGGTACAGTTGCAATGTACAAAGGCAATGCAAAATGTCTTTTTCTAAGATGGCAGCTCTCAGATATTTCTTAAGCATTTAAGAAAATAAGCGACTGGAAACTTGATATGCAGGCAACGTCATTTGAAACCCCACACCTACTGCAACCACCTGGACAAGAAAGATGCTTTTTGAGATAACGAAAGTCCATAAAACCAAAGCGGGATCTTCCACCCAGGTGAGCCTCTGGGGAAGGAACGTCATTAACTTCTCCCTGCAAAATTCACCCATGCCTTTGACAGTGTAAAAAGAGAGATTTCACCTGCTAAAGAAAATTCAGTTGCAGCATCTTGGTCTTAGTGAAGCTGCACATGGATCAGACCTTTCCCTCTGGTGTAACGTGAGTGCAGTAAGGCAACCTCAATCACCATTTATGGTATGTGTGGAAAAACCAGGCGCAAACTACCACAAATAAGAACAATTCTGCTTTCAGAAGGACTGCCAGATGGAAATCTTTTGGAGGATAACTCTTTGATGAGGCTTCCGTTACTCAGGTTTGGATTGTTTGTTTTAAGCAGAGGGTGTTTAAGAGCTTATAAAAATATCAATGGGGATGAAATTAGGAAAATAAAATGCAATTATTTGTTGTTTGGTTTTATGTCTCATGTTTCGCATGAAATGTTATCAATGCTTAGGCTTATTAGGGAACCCCAAATGGGACAAAACCACGGAGAGTTTTGTGTTAGGCTGCAAGGCTGTAATTACCAGAGGCAGTGAAATGTGTTCAGTTTTGTAGCCAGTCAGAAGACATGGCAAATCCTGCAACATGATATGTCTACTGGGTATTTATAACACCTCAATGCCAGTCGCCTGAGGCAATTTTTGAAAAGCTGTAGTTTTTGCTTGACTGTTCTGTGTTTATGAAAAAAGAAAAAATAAAACCAAAGGGATTTTCTTCCCAGCTTACGAACAAACAACAGAGAAAGAAGGGTAACAGAAATAACGGAATGAAGCTTTCCTTTTGCACCAAAAAATGCCACCTGCATCAGCACACACTGTGAAATAATTTCATTATATTTCTATGGCATGGGTGGGTTGTTTGGCACTCTGTCATTGTTTTATTGCAAAGCCCTTTTCCTCAAGTCCTATTTGCAACATGTGGTTTCTGCACATCCTGGACTATCCAGTGGGAGTTTTTAATTTTACCAAGATTTAATTGAAAGTAAATAATTCTATTATTTTTGCATTGTTATAACCTGAACACTTTCACATGTCTTATGTAATTACACGAATTACTTAAAGGCAGTGTAGGTTTCTTCACGAAGATTTATAATGCCTTCAGAAATTAGTTCCTTCTGATGGTTTTTATTTTTAGTTAAGGTATGTTTGGCTCAGCTCTTAAAGCATAGCAGTTTTCAGGTAACTGGCCAAACAATGTAACCAGTCTCGATTTAAAGAGAGCACTCTGTCTCCCTGCTCAGAAGATCGAGTTGGTTGGAGGACACGTAAATTCACTAGTCATTTCCCTCTATGGCTGGTTTATAGTGCAGAATTTAAATAAGAAATATTTGGAAGTCTGGATGATTTCTTTGGAACTCTTACCAGATTTAAATATGAACATTATTGTATGACCTCTCTAATTACAAAGCCCTATACCTCCTCATAAGATAAAATCCTATTGTCAGAGTGGGATGGATCCCCCTGCTGTAAAAGTCACTTTTGAAAACTCCTACGAGGTGACTTTAGATTCTCAGACCCTCTTCAGAGGCACCTGAAAGATCTCACTCGTGCTATAGAGAATGACACCATTTATAGAATTAGTTCAAAACCTCCTACACAAAATGTCATGGCTTAGGAATGAAAGTTGACTAAATTGAGCTTAACAAGGGAGCTTTCTCTTGGGGCTGGGAACTTAGGCATTCACTAAAGTCAGTCATGAAACAAAATATAAGAAATAAAAAAATCAATGGATCTTGATTTAGCTAGGTGTACAAATCTGCAGGCTATGTCTTCTGGATGCCTATGTGCTTGGCCTCTACATGTACAGGCACAGGAAGCCAAGTACAGAACGCTAGTCTTCCTCTTCTGGATCTATCAGCCATGTGCACTACTGTTTTCTCCGTTGTCTTGTCCTGACATTAAATTCTTTACATTAACTCAAAAGCACAGGAATGAGACAGTTTCCTAATGTCTTTCTCTGCACTTATTTTGAAAACTAAGAAAACAGTTCTGCCACTCAGTGCCTGCCAAGTTTGGTTCTGGAACTATTTGTTGAGTAGACAGTGCTCTAAAAATACATTTTTTTCATAGCAAGAAATATAACAAATACACACTCTACACTGTCTACAGTTCTTTTCAACCACAAACACGTATGTACTGTTCTCTGGAGGCTCAATAACAACTCTTGGACTCTGGGCTCTTTCAAAAGCCTGGCATAGCACAGGCAGCCTGTGTGTGCTCGTATATGCGTGCACACATGCGAGACATGAAAGTATCTAACCTTCTATTGATTGATTGCACTTGCATCATTATATACCTTTGCATTTCTGCCTAACTGCATTTTCTCGACTTGCTTTGTAGCTGCTCTATCACAGAATCACAGGATGGTTGGGGTTGGAAGGGACTCTGGAGATCATCCAGTCCAACTCACCTGTTAAAGCAGGTTCATATAGATCAGGTTGCACAGAACCATGTCTGGGCAGGTTTTGAATATCTCCAGAGAAGGAGTCTCCACAACCTCTCTAGGCAGCCTGTTCCAGTGCTCTGTGCTCTAGCAAATGGCGTAGGCAAAGTGCACAGTGCTGTGGCAAGTGATGCCTAGAGCAGTGAAAAATAACTGAGTTACATTTCGGTATTCAGGACTTATGTCCCGTGTCTTCTGAGGTAGTTTCCCAAAAATAGCTCACGGAATTATGAATCATTACATGATACTGGAAAAAAAAATTATGTAGCTTCCTGTGATGCCAGCAAAACTGAAAGCTTGTCATGAGTGTATACTTAGTAGACATTTATAACATCTGGGAATTTCCACTTTCCTTATTTCACGGCATATTTGTCTTTCTGAGCATCCCATGACTGTGCACCAAACACCACAGCTTGCTGAGGTGTATTCAGTGAAAGAGAGTTTGATCCCAGTCTACTGCTGCACAAAGGTGGTGGCGAACTTGGTGCATGATGCGTCAATGTGCAAAGTGCACCTGAAGGCTGTGCTTCCCACGTTCATGGATGTATAGGTCCTTTCCATCTTTCTTTCTAGTTGCAGCCTGCTGGTATGCTGAAGCAATTACTGGTATAGAAATTTGCAGAGGGTGGGGGTGGGGGTGGAATTACTCTAATGAACGGTCAATTGAAATTTCCCCCAGTCATTGGTCAGTATATTTAAAGAATTACTACAGTAATTATATTTTATGAGCATGAGTCATTTTTCTGTTTTTAAAAAAAGTACTTCAATTTATCCATCTCTTTTAGTACATTTCCATTTGGTGTGGTTTGGCTGCGTGGAGAAATGCGGCAGCTGGTTACTTGAAAATATTTAACAAAGCACCAGATTCCTCAGCTCTGGCATACCTGTGGACCACATATATGGACATAATTGCAAACATCTGTCTACCCACCCATGTAACAGCTAAGAGGAGTCATTTAAGAAAAAGAAGGCTAAAATAGTCAACTTTGAGGGTGAGAAACTGCAGAGCTACCTGTTTGTATGTTTATTTATTCATAATATATTACCAGCTAATGGTCTTCAGAGACAAACCTCTTGGCCATTTTCACAGGAGGGATGTCACTACGCAATTGCAGTACAAAAATGTCCTCATTGAACCAAGCAATGATAGGTTGCAAAAAAAGTATGAAAATTTTCAGAGCCTTCCTATCAGTTAAAGAAGGACTTTCTATGATGATGTGAAACAGCGAATAGGAAAATGGGAAATGTACCTTGGAGCAAGTTGTGTGATGAATAATTGAGCTTAGATTTTGTGAACCGTATAAATTGCTTTAGCAGTCAAAACCGAGACTTAGATCCAAACTAACCTTCTCACCCTCAGTGAATTGTATACTAGGGAGCACTGATGAGTCTGTGCTAGTCCTGGTTTGATCTGAACCTCAGTCCAAGCTCACCCTGACCCAGGCATCCTGGATTCAGTGGTTGCCATCAAATTAAACAATTAGCAGAGTCACCTCAATGTATTTTCTACCCTCCAAAACCGGTTGTTTTTAGCATCTGTATTCAGATCTCCTGGAAATTAATCTTTCACAATACCTTGAGTATCAGAACCAACATCCTTGCTTAAAATTCTTCAAGCTTTGTGATGCTTATAATCTAGACTCACAATAAAATCTGCTAATATGTATCATACTCACATCAGTTATGCTCACTGGCTGTCACACTCAAAGCATCCCTTTCCCTTAATCCACTTTTGCCCCTCCACTAGGCATTCAAACAGCAGAATGGTGGATTGCTGAGATGTGGGAAATCCTCAGACCTGGTAGGCATGACAGAGCCAGCACCACAGTTCCTTCCACTGTAAGAATGGGATATTATAAAGTGAGAAAATTCTGGGCAGTTGTTGTGCTTATGCAGGAGCAGGGAGGAAGGTGCTACTTCTTGTAGACTTTCATCTCCTGGGTTTATAAACAGGGTGCAGATGGGTAGCTTAGAATAGCTCCGAGGCCACTTTAAATGTCTTCTAAATTACGTTAAGACACACAGTGAGCTTAGGGCACATCCTATACTTGGAGGGAAAGTGATTTGCAACAATCTACCTCCTTGCCCAGTTAGTTTTATATATACTACATAGATATTTTGTACAAGATCAGAAGATAAAGCTCGTATCTCTTTCTTTCAGTAGGAGACTGTTCCTTGTACAGTATCGCTGCTCTATGAATCCAACAAGAGCTCTTGTCAATGCACCTGAGGTAATTTATGACCCTGCAATGTCCAGCTGACCACACAGCCCCACTGTCAGGGAATCCTGCCACTGAGGCAGGGGAGTGGAGCACCCCAGCAACGTTATTCAAACCCCTTCATACTGACTTCATCCATATGCAAATATTTTAAAGCTAAAACTGAGTGCTCAGTTTACTACATATGCAACCAATCCATGGTGAATTACTAAACTAAATACTAAGTTTTTCCTGCCCATTTATTTTCTCCTTCTCTTGTTGTTAGACTCCAGGTTCTCCTGAAAGGAAAGGGACATCTGTCTGAAGAAATTTACCCTGGGCAGAAAAGAGGTTGAGCACATGGCTTACCCTGCTATGTCTCAAGGCTCTGTGAAAAACCATACAGGTGAAAAAAGATCTGTCAGTGCAGTGTTATGAGAAGCAGAACATGCGTTCGCTGCCCAAACAAAAGTAAAATTGAGGACATGGTGTGGTATGGTATTTTCTTGGACTGATAATTTCTGGCTGGTCAAGGTCTGAATGCTTTGAATGGACTTCATTTGCCATTTGGATGTACCTCATGTTGATTTACAATTGAAATGATACTGTAACACCATTACTCACTGTACAACTCCAAAGGTGCATAAGATGTAAAATCTGCACCATGTTAAAAGGCAAGCTGGAAATCAGCTCTAGGCATTTATTTTGTGGCACAAATTCTAGCTTTTTTGCCAAGCCAAAACGCTGTCTCCTGTCATAAATGCTACACATAAATACTGTGTAATGGGAACAAGGTGTCAGCTAGAGGCTTGCAGGTTCTGCTTAGTTCTTAACCTTTTTTTTTCCTATTTCTTGACATGTAGCACCACAGTTGTGCTACTATTAGGCTGACTAAAATGCTGTTTTCCAAACAGATGCAGTGAGACCTAGATCTGTATCAGACAGACGCATAAGATCCAAAGAAGGGCATGAAACCCAGGTACAGATCATTACTGATCAGGTGATTGCCAATTTCTTAATAGAATTGAGCTTCCACAATTGTAATTTCTGTTTATATGGAATGACAGGTCAACCTTCACTGTCTCACTTATGGATAACTATTGCTAGAACAACTCCAGAGAACAATAATAATACCTCTGGAGAGATCCTGAGGTGTCTAGCAAGGATTGAGTCCCAAGTGGACTGAAGCTGGGATCCTTCTCCCCATATGCATTGATTTAGTTATTTCAGATACTTGTAATTAAAGAAAGATTGGAGTCATTGGTCAGTAAGCTGATGTCAGCCATGATTTAATTGTAAGTAACCATTTCATTAATTGATAGATGTGGAACAGAGTCTGTATAATTAACTGTAAAGTCCAACAGCCACCTATTGTCTGAAGGTAGGGGGTTTGTGCCAATTCTCCCAGCATGTGTTGTACTTTGGAAACTAAACTAAAGTCACAGCTTGAGAACATAACTGGGCATGAAAAACCTGTATTCAGGGATTTCAGTGCCGATGTAGAGTGAAGAAAACATTTTGCCACAGAGAACAATGAAATGCTTTCACAGAACAATTGAAATAACTTTCCTCAGCGGGTGAAGGATAATCCTGTGGGACCAGTCAGCACATGGCATGGATTCAATTCCCTGCTCTTCGAGACTCTCCATAAATGGGCTGGACCCAGAGTTTTAATTGTTCTTGACATTTATCAGTAAAATATCTTCTTTGTTAAAGAGTATTTTCTGTTTCTCACTGGCATGTGGGTAAGAATCTTTCAGACTTTGAGGTCTGCTGATGCCATTTCCAGAATCACAGGGTACTTTCTGCTTCAGAGTTTCCCTGCCTTTCTATTCGGCAGGATTACTAGATAGCACTCCTATAAAACTGGTATGAACACCAGATCAAATGAAAGTAACACTTCCAGTTCCTTCCTTTTGCCTCTTAAGAGTTCAAGTCATGAATGAAAAAAAGACGGATCAGAAGGAGTTGTCTCATGTTTAACCTATTCATTGAGTGCGATTCTGACCTCTTTATAATTCCTGAGTAAAGGATGGCCTTAATGAGGAATGACCAGTGTCCCTGCCCTGCTGATTTTCACAAAAGTCGACAGTGAACACATCAACATGAATTAAGTTCTGTCAAGGGTGCTGCTGGCTATCCCCCTCTTCACCAGCTCTCATGATGATGGGAGCTAAATCAGAATCTGGCAGAAACCATGGCAAAAGTTATTTTCTTTTCTCCATTCTCCATTCAGCCCCTAAGTACTAAGGGGTTGGGAGGATAAGACCAACCAGTTAAAAGTTCCCTCAACGATTATGTGGCCAGGAGAAATAGCAGCAACAACATCACCTGTCAGAAGCAGCACCCAAAAGAGGTATATTGGCAACAGGAGTTGGTGGACACTTCTCCACAAGTCTCGCCTCTTTGCATTGTGGGTCTTTGCATTGCATTTTGATTTTGTGGTGAAAGAGGCCCCCCAAATGCCTTGGGAAAGATGCTGACCCTGAGAGAGAACAAGCTGGTATCTCGGAAGCGTGACCTGTTCCTTGGCTGTCTTTAAGCAGCCGCCCAGAAGGAATACTGCTGATGAATTATGCTTCATCAGCTGGGTTTGTCATTTGTTACTAGCCTAATATACTTTTCTGAGCAAGGGCTGAACACCTCTCCCCATCATTTTCCCCCTCTTCTCTCTGGAGGCTTTATTCCACACTTGAATTTGTTCATCTGCTGGTGCCAGTGTTTATCCACATAGAAGGACCAGATAACAAATCCTACTAGATCATGAAAAGAAACAAGCAAATTTTCTCAGGTAGTGTAGAGCAGAGTGGATCCACTGGCATCAAAAGAATTGTGCTGAATGATGTTCTGGCCTGAACTGTTTGGCGTGGGGTCAGGATGGAGAAAATCCTCACAGGTAACTGAGTCCGGACCCCGCTACTTCTCTTTCACAGTCTCTCCAATTTACCAAGGAGGCTAAATGTATAGATAGGTGGGGTGTTTTTTCCCTTCTGTAACTTCAGTGTCTGACTGTCCTGATTATTAGAAATCTTATTTACAGACTAAATTGATGGATATTATATCCATGGTATCTCCACAGTCTCTTGTGGCTAGTCTCTTTACCCTCATTAGTTTTCTACTAACTGGTGCAAATACAGAAGTAATATAGTTGGTCCTTGTACTTGAGTTACTGGATTGAATAAATCAATGGCATTTAGGTAGTGTGTCCTCTAAGCAGCAGAGCCCTGACACCACTAGCTGAAGCCCTGGAAGAAACAAAGTTGCATTTGGCTCTGACAATTTATTCCAGCAGCCTGAGATTGCTATTGATGTGACTGCACAACTTTCAGTTCTCAAACTAGGTCACCCTAGCGACCTACTTTGCAGCAATTTTTGTTTGTGTCCACAGTCATCTTTTTGAAATAGGTATTCTACCTCTTTGTCCGTTTTCACAACTCCATTCCTGATTAAATACCTTTTTTCTTGAACACAAGCAATCAGAATCATAAATTGCTTTTCAGATGAAGCCTTGAAATTGTCTTACAACTGCCATAAAAATATTTCACCTGCTACATCCTAGGATCACAATTACATCCAACTTGGGGATCATCATTATTCTACATTTCAGTGGTATATCCAGGCACATGTCCCTCTTCTCCTTTGTTTCCAACAGAAATTATTGTTACTCATCCTGAAGGGCTGGATTTTGCAGTGCTATTCACTTTCATTCCATTTCTATTACTTCTGTCTTCATCTCATCCAGCTCTCTCTGCATGGTATTCTAGTCCTCTGAATTGACAGTGCCTTCCAACTTTGTGTCATCAACACATTTCATGAGCCCACTCCTACATTTTGAGCCAAAACCACTCCTTGAGGAACTCCATTAATAGCCTATCTCCAGCCCAATACTTTCTCTCTTGACACAGAGTGCTGTCATCTCTTTAACCAGTTTTTGAGCCATCTTACAGTTTCTCTCCTAATCCCCCTTTTCCTTACCTACGCAGACGCTTTCTCACATGGCACCAGACCAACTGTTTCACTGAATTCAGAGCATTGTATTTCCTTTGTCTAGGAAAAATAGTCATCCTGAAGAAAGCTATTACGTTAGTCTGGCATGACCAGACTATGACCAAACCAGACTAAAAATGGTGTTTTCCATTTTCCGGCTTATCTTTCTTCTTTTCTATAAAATGTGTTCTACAGACTTGCATAGGGTTGCAAACTGAATGACCCCAAGATCACCAAAACAGCTTCTCCTCTTCTTATTTCGACAGTTGGGTATGGTGTTCCTTAGTCTTCTCCTCTGTCTCATGTGTCCTAGAGGGGGAATTTCTATTGAGTTGATGCTCCTGTGCTGCTTCCCCAAAATTTCTGAGGTGGAGGGTAACCAGGCCCCTCCAAAGCAAGTTTCACGTGGCACTTGGAGCTCTGTTTCTAGCACCATAAGACTAATTCCCTATAGGCATGCTGTGTCTCTCTCCATTGTCAGTGTCACTGTGCACAAAGGGAAACAAAAGGCACGATATCTTAGTTTTAGGAAAAATCATTATTAATCTCCACCCTGGCCTACTGCATGGTTGTTCCCGTGCTTCTTTTGTGCTCAATTCCTAGTTACAGGGATGAAAATTTTTGGCTATTTTTTTTTAATTTCCTCTGTAAGGTCTAACACAGCTTGACTTTTGGCAATTTGTACTTTATTTCTGCACTTTGACCTCTTAAGATGCTGCATTCTCTGCTAATTAGGCTTCTTCTCATTCTTTTTAGGCTCTCTGTTATTATCCATGTAATTTTTAAGGTGGATTTTTATTTAGTTCCTTCCTACATGACCCCCTCCTACTTTTACCCTTACTTACGAAACAAGTTCCAGGTATTTTTTGGAGTTCTGACTCAATGCAATCTCAATTTTAAGTAGCTGTTGCTTTTCAGCCTCTGTCAAGAAGTGAATGACTCCTTCCTGAGGTAATTAATCTTCACATATTTCATGAACCAATCATTATCACTCCCAGTCTTATTTTGTTTCCAACTCTTTTTGATCAGTGCAGAACTTGGAACACCTTTGCTCCAGACAAATCTCTGTTCTGTGCCTTGCAGAATAGGGGACTCCAGAGACACAGAACAATGCTGCAGGTAGTAAAAATCACAATAATAACCTCATAAAAACTTTTTGTTCTGAGATATACGTATTCATGTTTAGAGAAAGAGGGTGTGTTAGTGCAAGACTAAAAGGGATCCATCAAGCTTAAATATTTAAATCACATTAATGGAAACAAATATGGTAATGTGCCTTAGCAAACTGTTGTACCAATGAAGGAAATAAATGCTCCTGACTCATAACTCACCGAAAAAAGAGAGTTTTTTCTTAGCAGCACTAAGTTGGCCAGGGGGGACCAAAGGTGTGTTTTGAGCAAACTACTGGGTAAGAAAGCACCATTTTTACAGAGCTCTGTTTGAAATAAAGTCCATACATAAAGAGCACTTAATATTGACACATTCTTAAGCCTCTGAGAGAGATACCCAAATCCCATTCTCAGTGTTTAGCTTCTGCTATAGCCACTTACCCTAAAAGTGGAAAACTGATTGAAAGAGTTATTCCTTCTGCTTGGCTGGCTGCTACTCAGAAGTTGGCACAAAGGTATTGGACAGCACCAAGCATGGAAGTTCCTGAGTACTTAACAAGGGCCCCTCTCATGAGACATAACTATTGATAGTAAAACGAATACTTAAATTTAATTTTTGCTATTTACAGCTAGACCTAATCCTAACTAGAGCAATGGTGAAGGTCTGAACTGTTCTCCATCTGAAGAGAAATAACATAGGCTAGCACACAGAATGCCAAAGCCCTGACAGGTGTGTGCTATTTTAAGAAGAAATGTTTAAGTAGAAATGTCTGAGGTGGAGCACTGAGCCTTGCTCTAGAGTGCAGCCTTTGGCCAGCAGGAGTGAGGTATAGGCAGACAACCTTTAGCAGCTGATGTCAGGACGAGGCAGAACTGCATTTCTGATGTTCATAAGAACACGTGGGCTGCACTCCTTGAGCTGTACAACACAGAGGAAGGAGGAGTACAGTGCTGCTTCCTTCCAGGCATGCTGTCCAGCTGACATGTTTGAGTCTTTTCCAAGGACCACACTCAAGGGAATGGTAGGAGACATCCTGCCTCCCTGAGGCGTCACAACTGAAGTGGCTCACATGCACAGCATGAAACACAAGATTCAGGGCAAGGTTGTGCATAAAATGAGATGTCTCGCCCCAGAAAAATATCCCCTACTAACTTGTACATTTGCTTAAATCATTTTTTCTTATCCCATATGATGTCTTTGGGAAGATCATTATGAGTCATTAGGATATGAGTTCCAGACTCTTATCAATAACTGCATTATAGCACCCCATGTCATCATGGCCATGTTATTTCACACAATTCCCCCCAGTCAGGCAAAGCATTATCTTATCTAAGAAGATACCAAACAGTCTCTACTAAAAACAGATACTACAGGGCAGTGCTTTTTTCAGGCAATTTTTAAAAACCAAAAATAGCAGTTCAGCTCTTAAACCTCCAGCAAACCAGTGTTTCCAGACCCCTACAGCTTTTTGTCTCCTGAATGTGGGATTTTTTTCCTTCTCTAGATGTGGAAAGGGAACCAGCACAGAAAATACAGTAAATTTGTGCATCCTATTATATAGACACCAAGTTTTCATTTGTACTCACAATATGCAAAAAAATATCTTGCAGCTCTGACACTGACAGCCACATAAATTTCAGACAGGCTCCTGCTCTGACTCACTCTGTAGACAAGTGTGTTGAGTGCATGAAATTAATTTTCTCTCCTTTTTTCTCTTCTCTGCCAGAGAAGACAGAAGCCAAAATCAGGATACTACAACTTTTTATGCATATACCCACCACCCACTGAAATTAATGGGAGAAGTTTGAGTGACTCCCTGGTTAGAGAGAAATAAGGAGTACTTTTAATTGTGCTTTTAACTGAAGCATGTTAATTCAGCTTTATGCCAAGAAAGGGTTGATTCTGCTCTCAGGCAACCTCTTATAAAAATGCAATCCAGCTACTTAGTCTGGGTCCTGGAAGAATGATTTGGACTCAGGAAGCTGTTTTTGTGGTAAAGGAAAACATCAAGTTCTGCAGTGCTTGAAACTGTCTGCATGTCTCAGCCAACCTGCATGTCATACATGTGTTTCCTGGCTGTGGAAAGCCAGTGCTGAGCTGCCACGCAGTACCTGAGGCACAGAGCACTGCAGTGACAGGTGCCTCCTATAGAAGCAAACACATTGCACTGGTGTAAACTCACACAAATGACGTCTGAGAGCAGGGCAAAGAAGCCTGACCACTATTCGTCTATCTGTATTTCTGATTTTATTCCTCTAAGCTTTTGATCACTTCAAAGTCTGATGGCTTCAAAACAATGCCAGGCAAAATTCCTTCAAATTTTAGGAAGCATGCCATAAGAAAGCAATTACTATCAAATATTTTTAATTTGTTAGGGATCGTCCTTAATCCGTGCTGTGAGCAGGAGCAGAGTTGTTTTCATTCAGAACTTGACACTGGCTGAACTGGAGCATGTGCTGATACGTCGTATAATGCTGAACCTTAAGGCTTCTCCCAAGTGCCTCTGAAACTTGAAAGGTTTAAGCACTCATTTTTTTCTCACCTAAGGGGTGGAATAAATTGTACATCTCATCTGGCTTTAATTTGAGGCAGTGTTAGTAGAATCTCCAGCATTGTAGTGGGGAATTGGCTGGAAACACCCCTGTTGGAGCCAGGGACACTGCCCTCCTGGAGATTGGTTTGTCACAGCACAGACGTTCTGTGCAGCTGATGCAAAACACTGTTTGAAATATGGAAACATCCAGCATTTTTGCTCTGTGGCCAAGATAATCTTTCATTTCTGCCCCTTCACTGGGACCCACCGCATGGAACTCGTGTGAGAGTTTAGCTCAAGTCATGGTGTGAGTCAGACAAGGCCGAATTCTGATCTGGGCTGTACCCACGTAACTCTGCTAAGGCAACACGGCTGAACAGGTGTAATTCAGAGAAGAATAAGAAACTAGCCTTAAGCCAGCACTGCAAATTCAAGGCTTCATTTTATCCCGTGTTTTCTTTCTGTAGCCCCATTTTTCAATGACTGCCGTTCTGCTCAGGTTCAGCCACCATGCACGGAGCTCACTGTGGCACGGGAACTGCAGTTTGGACCTCATGGATCCTGGGCCTTAGGGCTGACCAAAAATATCCTCAGGGACAACTTTGTAAATGCTCAGGATTCAGCTCAGGTGCCAGAGTCTTACAAAGTGCTCATTATAAATCTTGTGGAAAATGTGACAATGTAGTGAAATGTCTGAACTGGAGCAGTTCTTTTCTAGAAGCTGGATTTCCAGTGTGCTGTGCACTGCTCTATTTTCAAACCCTTACTTTAGGAGCATGGATTTTTATCAGAAAGTTGATAGGTAATTAACAGGGTTTGATTTTTTGGGTTGTTTTGGTTTTTTTTTCTTTAAAAATCCCCAAAAATGTAACCTCCATCCCATCTAACTGATTATCTTAGAGAGGGAAAGCATCAAATTAGTTTACTGCATATGACATGTCAAGTGGACAGCATCTTGCAAGCCAAAGACATAAACACTAACTCACCCACATAATTTTACTACTGACTAAAATGAAACCATATGATGTTTCTGTATCAGTGCCTGAAAAAATTAGTTCACTAGGTTCTGGCACTATAAAGTGTCCCTAACACTTTTGTTCATACACATATAAAGTCTGATGAAAAATGGTGATAGTTATTTTCAAGGAATAGAGGAATAGCTGGAACGCTGTTCCCCCAGAAGAGAAATTACCTCAGCTGTTTGCCATTACTGCCATCGATGCTAACTCAGAAAATGTTAAAATTGTAGTGTATACAATAAACTAAATTTTATAGGTCTTATTCTATAGACAGTGAAGTAAATGAAAGGACTCAGATTAAGTTCAGTGGATTTTGGAGCTGTCTGTGTGCTTCACACCAAACACTACAGACACATGTTCAAACACTCTGACCCTGTGTATTTCTCACAAAACTTAGGAACAGTGCTACCTAGTTTCAGGGATAACTGTATAGTCAAGGTAACATCTATCCAGAAGACAATTGCTTCCATCTGTTTAAAAGGAAGACATTGTTTAGTTATACTTGCATACTTTTACAAGAAGAATGGCAGCAGAAATACATTAATTCTGGCTACAGCACTGTTTAAAAAAACTACTGGTATTTAGCATAGTTATATTTTGACAGAGCAAAATATAAGTTACCTACAAGACCTGCTATCTCAACTACCACATTTGAAAATAAAATGCCGTGATTTATGTAATATCTTGTCGTCCAGGGATCTTGAAATATTTTACAAATGAGAATGACCTTGAAATATCCTCCCTAATTACTTCCACTCCACAGAGCGAAAGTGAGGCATTTACTCTGTTGAGAAACTTGCCATGTTTGACAAGCAGAGCCAGGAATGAGGCCTGTAATGGTATTGCCTTGTTGTTTGTTTCTTCCATGGTATTACCTATCTCTTTTCACTGAATCTGTTACTACAGATCACATCTACTATAGCCAGAAACAGCTGCTTGTGCACAACACCTTACAATTATCGGAGAAGTCCATGAGACTGACAGGTCTGGAACAAAAGCCTTCATTGTTGAAGCTTAGGAAATGAAATGTAACTGTCAGGTTATAACCTCATCCTGTGGGTGAGGCACTGTAGAGCAGCATCACGAACAACTGCAGGGCGATGTGACAAAGCCAGGCTAAGGTTTCAAGCTGCATTACTTGGCACCTGAGGAAGGGGTGGGGATAAGGGGTCTGTAACACAGGGGCCGGTAGGTATGGAAGTTGAGCAGCCCTGCTCTGATGCTCAAGTGGCTGCAGGGTCTGTTCTACCTCCCCACAGCACTGAGGAGTCTTCTCAGCTCTGCCTTTGGCAAATGAGGTGCTCCTCCTTCCTCAGGTCTCTAACTAACTAACACACACGTGCTCCTGTTTGCTTATGGTCCCAGGAGCATGAATCCAGCATCAGGAAGCCAATCTGTATTGAGTCCAAAAACTGCAGAAAACTGTCTCTTTTCAAAGATTCTGTAGGACTTTCAGTCCTCTGAACCTACGACCTATTGGATGAACTCTTTTTTAGACGTCACCAAGTGCTGCCACTGGCTCCTGTGATTAACGATGTTTTCCCTTGATGGTTCTGTAGCAGAGGGGATGAGAGATGTCCTGTTCTTTTCCCCCCAGGCACGTGGCCATCCATAGAGTGGCAAATCCATATGTTTAAAGCTAAGGTCTAATCACAATTCCATAAACTGGCTCATCAAATACCTGTGGGTGTTTTTTTAGGGAATAATTTTGGTTGCAGCATGTTGATTTGCAGTCAGGGAAATGCTGGTGTGATCTTCACCCACTGCTTCACACTGGCTCTGATGACTTCAGTGTGTGTCTGTTTTGCCTACTCATTCTGGGACCCCACTGGCCTCCACTCGAAATGAGACATGTGATGTTTAAGTACCCATGACAAAACTGTCAGACAGAGTTTTCAAAATGAAAATAAGATGTCCAAGAATTCAGGAGAATTTATAAGCTGTAAAATAAACCAAATCTGGACATTTTCTGAGCCAAAAAGATATAAGACAGGTCCAATTAACAAGACACAACTATTTAGAGTTTTCATTCATAATAAAGTGTTCAGTTATATAACCACAGCCAAAAGAAAACCACACAATTTTTTCACTGCAATTATTTTTAATAAAATGTGTCATTTTTTTCTCAGCCTGATCTTTAGCACCAAGATAGAATTGTACTTGAAATGGAGCAGTAAAACACAATTAGCCTTTTTATTTAGCAATGGTAGTTTCAAATCCATTCAGCTCTAATAAAAATTTGTGGAGTTCTTGAATTGACAATAAATCACAGATTAAGATGCCTAGCAGAAACAAATACTAGTTCTATATTTTTACAAGAAACACTTGATAATGTAGCTTCTCTGCCTGTTCTTTGTTCTCCTCCTTACCCCTTCACTCCCTCAAAAGATTTGATTTATGCCACCATGGTCAAAATTTCATTACCTGCTATTTAACCCAGTGGAAATAAAACCTGTCTTGAGCAATCTGGAATATGTGAAAAATCAAAGTTTGCTTTTTGATCTTTTAGTTTAGGATATTGAACAGAAACTCTTTTTCTTTTCTCTCAGAAGCAGCCACCTTGATTTTTTAATTTATTTTTAAAATTTCTTTCAGCAACAAGGAATGGAAGATTAAAGAAACGGGATATGGTTTAGAAAACTTTTTTCCATGGGTGTGCCCTATATGACAGGCTGTGTCCCTGAAACACCTTGGCTCAAATGTAGTAGCTGTGGGTGTGGTGATTATTTTCTGGCACAAGGAGGGATTTCAGGAAAGCACTGACTCTGCCTTCTCCACCCAGGCAGGTTCCTGACCTCTACTTACAAGTGACAAGAGCCCTCGTGTGCATAAATCCTACAGAATCCTTTAGGCAAAACCCCTCACAGTGTTTGCATTGTGGGACTGTTCTCTTGAAAATATAAATGTATGCATAGCGTGCCTGAGGGTACCCAGTTTTGAATTATAGAGTGCCTTGTGAGCAGTCGTGGCATTTGGTTTGAAGACACTCCCCCTGCCTCCCACCCCACTTCCCACTTCTTATTTTAAATTCAGCTTTTCAAAAGCTTGTTACCAAAAATATTCTGATAGATCTGTGGTGGTGCTGACTAGCAAGAGCTTTGCAATAGAGAGTGAAAGATCACTTTATAGACTTCAGCTCCTTCCTGGAATGGCTACTTTTTTCCTTTCACTTTTTCCCCCCCCTCTTTTGGCAGATATATTAAAAAGAAGAAAAAAAAAAAAGTGTGTGGATTTATTGCTGTATGGGGCTGTTAGATGGGTAGCCACAGAGATCAAAGTGCTCTCTCTGCTGAACAGGTGCGGCATGGAAAGTGCCAATTCTCTCCTTTCTAAGCCCTGCACTGAGGGATTATATTTTTGGACAAGACTTTACACAACCAAACCTGAAGAGAGCCTGAACTAGAAAAAATTTCACCGAATAGGAAAAATGGACACAGGAGCTGTGTCTCCAGGTCAGGCTTAGATAGGTGGTCTGGCAGAGTATATAAGTAACACTATGCTAATTCTTGCCCCATTCCTCTCAACACATCTAACTTCCCCTGGAATTTTTACAAGGCAGCTTTGATGGTAGTAAGTAGATCATCAGAGAAACTATTTACAAGAACAGAAGAGACTATTTACAAGAGATTGTAGTGACAGGTCAAGGAGGAATGGTGTCAAACTGAGAGAGAGTATGTTTAAGTTAGAAATTGGGAAAAAATTCTCTATGGTGAGAGAAAGGCACTGGAACAGGCTGCCCAGAAAAGTTGTGGATACCCCATCCTTGGAAGTGTTCAAGGTCAAGCTAGATGGAGCTCTGAGCAACCTGGTCTAGTGGAAGGTGTCCCTGTCCCTGTCAGGGGAGTTGGAACCACATGATCTTTATGTTCCCTTTGAACCCACAGCGTTCTTATGTTTTCATGATTCTATGACCACTGGGCTACTGATCTGATCTTTGTGGTAGGTTTACAGTGGGTTAGACCAGGAAATCTGTTTGCCTCATATATAGACCTCTTGTTTTCTTTTACTGGCAAAGAACAACAGAACACTAACTGTGGTCAATGCCAAAAAGAAAAACATCCTATCTGTTCAAAAAATGACCCCTCCCTCTTCTTTGTAGGAGAAGACCAAAGTATTCTGATTAATCTTGTCAAGGACACTGTGATGGTGAAGAGGAGCCAAGGAGCAGCAGGAGCATGAACTGGAAAAGGACAGGCCATATTTTAGGTGCAAATCAGAGCAAAACTGCCCAGGGGCTGAAGTTTTTGGAGTCTACCGGTACCAAGTGACACATGGTTTGAACCACAGCAGTGGAGCTGTTGCTGAGAGCTTTGATGTCTTAGGAGGATCTTGTGAAACATCGTCACCAGGCAGAACATGGCTTAGGTCAGTACAGGGAATTCATCAAGGGACAAAGCCATCAGCCAGCAAGTCTGGTCTTTGGAAGCCTTGAAGTTTAAATGGGCTTGGGTAGAGCCCTGCTTTGTTTAAGCAAGTCCAGGAAGAGGAACATCCTGGAAAGATCAGGCCAGAGGCAGTTGGGTTTGAGAAAAGGAGGTTAGGGGAAACAAAGACAAGAATGAGGTGCTGAAATGGGCTGTGCCCTCCAAAGCATCCTATCTTTAAATAATCTTGGCTGGAACCCAGGATTCCTGAGCATTCCTCTGCTTGTCAGCAAATATGTGTGAGACCCACATGAAAAATCTGTTTGATCCTCCTTGGGTACAGATCTGCAGCACCCTCCCTGCCGTACATCACGCTAACTCACATCCCTGTACAGTGATTCTATTCACCACCAGAACAGCTTACAGTTTCCACAGCTTACCATTATGCATGGGGAAATGGATACAAAAACACCCCATCATCAAAAAGGATGTTACTGACTTTTGAAGTGAAGTACTCAGAAGCAAGCAAGTTTCTGTGCAGACTACACTCACACCCTTACTCATGTGAATGGATTAGGATTGGGACTTTAACTGCATTGAACTCAATGATCTTGGAAGCCTTTTCCAACCTTAATAATCCTATGATTCTTTGGTATAAAACCCCTATCTTATTCAGAAATGGAAGTTTCCATTTCTGCACTGTGAGTATTTATTTGGGGTTATTTGTTACCTTGTGCAATGAATGAGAGAGGAATCTAGTGAGGAAAAAATTTCTCCATGTGAGTGTCTCTTGTAAGACAAGCTCTTAGTTGATGTTCATGTGTGGTGTCTGACAAAGACTGTTCTGAAATAATTTAATGTGTTGTATCATGAAGTCTCTTCCGAGCAAAGAACATGGACCAGGAAGGCTTGTTTTCTGAAACAGTGCCTCAGAGATAGCTGATTACACAAAATCCTATCTTCACTGGCAAGGGCACCCGAGCTCTGAGCTCCTTCATTAAAAGGGATTGGGAATTCATGTCAAGAAATCCTGTTTCCCATCTTTGTCTTGGTCTCCCAAATATTTTAGAAAATGCGTATATTTTTGTCACGCATTTTAGCATAGCTGGGAAGTTGTTTGGGTTTTTTTCCCCATCACTTCTGGATTTTTTTTATTTGTGTTATGGAGTGTAAACAGAATGCAGACAACACAGCACCTAAGCACATACTTAACTTCAAGCTTCAGTGGAGCTACATGTGTGTTCACAATTAATGATACTTACATTATGTGGGTTTGTCCTCCTGATGAAGGAGCCATACAAACCAAGACATACGAACCATACATTGAGTCACTGGTCCCGTGTCTCAGTTTCTCGATTTGAGAAAAGGGGAGCAATGGTACGAACTGCCTCTGAGTATTTATGAAAAAAACCCAACCAATATATCTAGGTTCATATGACAGCTGCGTATAAGAGGAAATTAACCTTTGGGTACATATGATTCAGGCAAATCTGAATCTGTTTTCAAAAGGACTTTGGAAGGTACCTGTGTGTTTTACAGATTGTCATCTGCCACGTATCAGCTTTTTGTCTGAAAAGGTCTGGCCATTATACCTATTCTAAAGAAACTGCAAGATTTGGGAGAAATGGTGGGAAAAGTGTATTTTTTGTTAAATTTTGCTTTTGCTTGATTCATGCTCAAACTTTCCTAAAATAGTCACTCTTGGAAAGAGAACAACTCTGGAAAAAGTTCAGCCAAGAAGGCTAAAGTTTATGAAAATAATAAATAACTGAAACTGGGCCTTCAGAATGGAAATGTTTAGATGAACTTAATATTAGTGCTTTTACATATCGGTGCTTCACTGGTTTTTTGAGTCAGAAGTATAGAGTGCAGGAAATGAGTGGGAGAAAATCACTGGGTTGGTTTTGCTTTTTTTTTTTCCTTGCTGGTGTACTTTTAATGAAAACAGGAAGAAAATAGAATATGACATGTACATTATGTGATACTGATACAGTTCACTTAGACCAATGACACATCCTTCTGCTACCAGTGAATCATTCCTGGTGAGTAAAGCGGATTGCAACTGAAAGTGGAAAAGTTTTGTAAAATTTATACCAAGTGTTCACATCATGCTTTAGTACATTAATACATAGTGAGCCGACAATCAGGTACCTTCTGCTGTTGTGCAGGGAGGGAGATGAAAAGATAAAATTAAATCATGTAAGTATTTTAATTTTCTGAGGTTTGTAGACTGATGCTATTGACAACATAGGCATCAGTAAAATTTGGAGAACAGTTGGGGATAATAGGTTAAATTAGAGCCCATAAAATTTTTGAGATATCATTTGGTATGTTGCAGCTGCATTTTAAAACATGTTTTTGCTTACTCGTGATAATTTCTGCTTGGAAATACCAGTTCGTACAGCTTTGATGGTTACTTCATTTTCATGGAAATGCTCAGGCACTCCGTTAAACACTTAACTCGTGAAACTAACGAACACAGAGCTTTCAAAATGGCCTTCCAAAAGCATTTGAAGTATATATATTATGGCTCAGAAAACTCGTGTGAGATTCTTCCTCTTATGAATTTTCTACTGACAAATATGTTCGCAAACATTACTTGGAAAGCAAATAGAAAGGGAATACTATTTATCTTATTTTCCCAGGTTTTACTGATGTGAATGCCTAAACCTGTTATTTGGAGCTTTTGCCTTCTCTCTGGCAGCGCTGTTTGATGCTCCACAGTTCAGCATGAACAATCTCCCCAACAGGAAAGAACGGGTAAAAATGCCTGAGCTCTGAGTTCCTCCATGTCTGTATTAGCGTCTTGAACTGCATAAATCATGGTCAAAACCTGAAGGATTGCAATTAATTTTTGTTTTGTGGCCAGTGGCCAACCTCTCTCTTGCTCCTTGCACCTGGATGGAGGAGAGGAGAAGCCTGCATGATTCTCCACACAACCTCCGGAGCTGCCTGGGCAGAGCAGGATGTAAGATGAAATCTCAGTCACTGATAAACACTGCCTCACCTCCAGAGACACAGCAGATGTATGGAATAAGGTTATGACAGTCACCAGTCTTTCAGCTCAGGGTACACTGCTACAAATGCAGCTCACATTGCTCTTTCATGGGATTTGAAAACAATTATCACCCGTCTCTACAGAAACCAAATATTTCTCAAAAGTCGCCTCTTTGGTTTCTGTAGTGGTAATCTTCACAGAAGTTAGCATTTTTTGGGAATCAATCTTGTCACATCTGGCAATGAGCAGAACTCATCTGGGTGTCCCTCAGTGGCCCTCAAAATGCACCCTTATCTTCCTTCTGCTCCTTTAGCATGAACTTCAGCAAAAACTCATCTGGCTTGCAAAACATGAGGACAAAATCTGCTCTTACCATTAGCTTTGTCAAAGGGATAAACCAAGAATAACCTGCCAGATGCATCTGAAGGCCTTTGAACCTGGGGCCAAAATGGCAGAGTCAGAGGTCTGGCAGAATGCATGCACCCATGTGTAAGCAGGGAGTGGACTGAAAGCCCTGGCAGCCATCAGGAGTGCTCCTGGACTCCAAGAGCCATAAATGATGGATGAGTTAACTGGCATGAGGGTCCAATTAATATGCCCCATTATTGGACAGATTTTTCTAGCTCCATTCTCAGGGCTCTGGATTTTCTGAACAGACTTCTGGCAAAAAATGTCGACATTTAAGATGCATTTCATCTGAAACAGAGATAATTGCTTCTATCAATTACTAAATTAGTTTTTATTAGTTACTTAGCTGACACAGTACAGTTCATAACTTGAGATGAATGTATGAAGCATTCAGGTCACTGTTCCTTCCTCAACAAGGAGGAGATGGAATCAAAGAAGGCAACTGTTAAAGCACGGAAAGTAGCATGGTATTGGGAAGAGAATAAACTCTCAAGAGAGCGAAAGGAAAAGAAAAAGAATTAAGACAAATCAGAAAGCACAATTAGAAAATTTCAATCTAGTAAACTACATTAGTGAGGCCAGGAGAGGGGAAAATTTGAATCCAGGTGCAGTACTGGCATACATTCATCTAATGCCTCTGCTGCAGAGCATCGCATAAGAAAACTGTGATTTTTTTAAAGCTTCTTAAGTGATGTGCGTGCACATTCCTGTGACTTTTATTTGGAGTTGAATGTTTGAATTTCCCCCAATGGAACTGAAAATCCTGCTCAAAGTACTCTACTATCCAGACAGGCCAACAGCTCATGTGGTAATGTAATGCTACATAGATACGGTTGGTAAGAAGGAGGAGTAATGGGAACACTAATTTGGGGTGGGGGGAGGGAGTGTCCTTCTGAATTTTATAGAAATTCTTCTTACACCTCAAATACTATACTGGATAGTCCAAACTTAGTATAGATTTAGGGAATCAGAAGTTAAATGTTGATACATATATATATATATGTAGGTATTTACTTAGACACAGAACTAGCATATATTTTCTTCCCATTTACCGTTTCTTTCATATTGGGTAGACAAAGACGTCAATGAAAATATCACTTCTCAACTAATTTTAAAGTGCAGCAAGCTCCTGGAAAGAGTAAAAATACAAGATATTTCTCTGACAAAAGTTTTGATTAGTCATGTTGCAAGCTTTCTCCACACAGTCACACACTGTGCAGGGCACAGAAAGTTCTCTCACAAAGTTTCATTCCTGTTGTGCTGGTAAGACTGCCCACATGAACGTGTCACCTAGTGATTCCAGCTTTTATTGGAATATTGGAGATTAATAGCATGTCTGTGAAAGTCCTGTGCTTGTGTTCTGTGCATATAGTACATAGGTTGGAAATCACTGAATTTACATGCATGTATATGCCTGAATTGACCACTTGTGGTTGCGCTCACACTCCCCAGCAGAAGGAAGTAGGTGCCAACTCTTAAAAATGAATAGCAATATGCTCTTTTCCCTTTGAGATTTTTCTTCCAAGAGCTATAGCTCAGCAGGGACCAAATGCTTTCCCATTAGCTTCTCTACATTTACAAAAACTAAATTAATACCAAACACATTAACACACAGTTCTACTAGATCCATTACAAAGCCTGGAATTCCCTCCAAGACAAGCACCAATGCTTTATTTCAGATTACTGTAAATCATGGCTGGCCCATTTTGACTTTTGACTAATGGGTTGTGATACAGGAGATGTCCTTTGACTCAACAGGGTCAGATGTTTAGATTGACTTCTGCTGCTGTTGGCTCTGTTTGCAGCAAGAACCAACACTGCTGCCGGCTTCTGCAGAAAATGCTTTCCTCTTTTATGCTTCCATGGTCCTCAAAAACTGCTGTTCCCACTGCCAAGAGGTGAGACCATGCAAAAGGGAATGATTTCAAATGGTGAAAGTACAACAAGTAGCTTTCAGAGAAGTGGCAATAAAACCAATAAACAAGACTCAACCCAACAATTCAAACATTTGATTTTCAATTCTGTCTGACTGCCAGCTTCCAGAAGTCCCACATGTTCTACCAACATTGCTTAGTGCTCAAGATCTCTGGAAATAACTACAGAATTTCAGTTTTCCTCTCTAGGGATATATTTTGTTTGCTATAGTATAGTTTGCTATATATATATATTTAGTTTGCTATAGTACGCTTGCAAGTCCAAAATTACTTTTTAAAACCACCGAGTCTGTAGTCAGAGGCAGAGATCTTAGCTAGTCCTTAGAGTCCAAGACGTACTGTAAGATTGGGTAGACAAGTCTTCACATTCACTGTGTGATAAGGCCTCTGAGGATTGTTCTGTATTCATGAATGTCACAAGCAGAGACAGTACGGGAAAGAGACTGAGTGTGTATGAACTCTGAACTCTAATATGGATTGTGATAATGATAAGAACATAGGAGGCCTTTTATTAATGCAGGGATTAAACAGAATGAGTGCTTGTGAGTGTAAGGTCCATATTTACCCCAAAAGAGTGACTCATCACAGCTGCACCAAGTGGAACACTGACTTTGTTCCGGTTTTAGGGGTTTGTTGGGGGTTTTTTTGTCTAACAAGCTCTCATGCTCTGGAGATTGTGTTTCATAATGAGTGAGTTCCAGGGTATTTCATATAGTAGATCAAATAAGCAAGGGCTTTTTGAATCCAACAACTATTTGTGTATTTCAAGCCATCTCTGAGTTTGCATCCTGGAATTGCAGAGACCTGGCTCAAGGCTTTTCTGAAACTAAGCAAAACTCAGCTGTTCAAGACCTCAGGGCTCATGTGGGACCAAGCTGCTCCTTCCACTGGAAAATGAGAAAAGTAGGGCTGAGAAGGGGAGTCCTGGGAGACAGTTGTGTGGGAATGTTGCCTTTCTTCCTGCCACCATGGGGGGCGATTGGAGTTACCCAGCACCACATAAACTCAGCCTGTCCCACCTATATAAGCATCACTGTCCAAAGCTCTGTCATGAACAAACCACTGGAAACAGATGTTTTACTGCCTTGGCAGGGCACTGTCCTAGACATCTGCTGCCTTTGCCAATTCCTGAGGCTGATATTGGGAATGTTACAATTTTTATGAAATTTACTTCCCAATACCTCATTTTCACGTACAGAAACAAGATATCCAGTATCTTGGAAGGTAAGTCTTTTTCTGTTTGCTTTCTCAGTGCTTTTGAAGGTACAATGTACAAACAAGGCATCCAGTTGCAGACTATCACCTACCAAGGGTCCACTGCACTGGAACCAAATGCAAAAAATGGATCTAAAGTGAAAGCTCACAGTCAAAAATTTGGGGTTCTGTGCAAAAACCAGTGTATAATTTTCAACAGAGCAAATAGTTTCCACTTGTTCAGTCTCTGCTGTACTTATGGCCGTTAGGGACCCGGTATCATTTCTCAGACATGTATGAGTGGATAGACCCTGTGCCCTAAAGGAATTCCAGTTAATGACTCCAAGGTCATTACCTTGTGTTCTTCCTATGTAAGCTCTCAAGTGATTTTAGTTGGCTATATTACCCTTTGCTTCCCCTGCTAAAAACAATCTTGCTGGCAGTGCTGCTTTTCCTCAGTAGAAGTAGCCACATTTCAATGACGGGTGACGTGAGCTCTGCAAACACAGAGCCAAATTCCACGGTAACGCAAGAGCATGTATTTATGACAGCAATGGATTTGTGCCTGGTCACACTGTGGCTGCAGGAGGCTGACAGATGATAAAATTGTCTGGGGTGAGACGCATTATAAGGTTGTGCTGATGTAGCTACAGTAGGCAAGTTCTATCACAAATCTGTTTAACGGTGTCGCGCTAAGTCTTTCAAAATACCAGGTATTTACACAAATTTATTTCAGAATTCATCCATAAGTTATTTGCCTTTCATCTTTCATTCAGTCCATTCTTCCCTCCAAAAAACTGATAGTTCGTTATTTTTAAAGCACTGCTTGCTTTATTGAAAGCTATGGAAAATTGATCATCAGTGCTACACTACAAAAACTAGTATTTCATTTGGAGATGAAAGGGCCATACCTGCAGCATCATCAGCCCTGGCTTGGAGCTAGACTGCTGTAAAATGGGTCCTCAAAAGCACGTGTGTGTGTGTGTGTGTGTGTGTGTGTGTGTGAAATCATCCAAGTGAAAAAGGAATTTTTGACATGTATACAACTACTTGTCTCCCGCAGTCTTGAGCGTAGACCCATTATCTTATCGTTCATTAGCAGCCTATTGAATTCACATAATCAGTAATAGTTTCTGGAAGCTGTTTGGCAAGCAGAGATGGAAATTACTAACTCACAGCTGGGTAAGAAAAAATGGCAAATACACACGTTGTGCTTGCTCTCTTCCCCCCCCTCTTCCTTGGACACTGTAGATTTATTGCCTCACGGTATTCACAGATGATGTTTTCATAGTCACTAATGAGGTCCCAGCAGTTTTTTAACAATAACAGGACATTACTACTCCTAAGATATATTATGTGTTTTCCCCATTTTTCTCCTTTTTGGTTGAATACTCAGAAGTGTGCTAGCTTAAAAATCTCCTGGTTTATTATTATTATGATTGATTGTCCAGTCATGTGACATAAACGACTGCTGAGGTGTAACTTTTCAATTGTTAATTTGTGTAAAAATGCAAAATATAATATTTTAACATGCTGTTCACGGTTGTGTACATAAAAATGACAAAATACTTGTTTGGTTGTTTTTGTTTCTACTAGCAGAAAGGCAACACAGCAAAGCTCAATTTCCAATAGTGCATTCATTTTTCCTCCCTGCAAGGATCTGGCTTCAGCCCATCACAGCTGACAGAGATACACAAGGTAAGATGAAAATATTTACTTGAAATAGTTAAAATTAATTTGTTTGGAGACCTGTGGTCCTTCTATGCTTATTCAGCAAAACCAGTTCATTCAGATACTGATTCAGGAAAGTACATAAATACTTGCTTTATTTTATGCTCATGTTTTAGTTATACTAACCTTCAGATAAGCCTGAGGGTTTTCATTTTCATGGATTTGAGCTTTAATGCATAACTGTTCTACAATAAAAAGTAGGTTTCATTTAGAATATCTGGTAGCATGCTGCTTTCTGATGTTAGACACAAGCTGCTGTCATTTAAGATCATAATACTTAGAGGCTATTCAAGATGAAGTCACGTTTAATGTGTGACTATTTAATAAGCCATAATATGTAGACCTAAGCAAAGCTGAGTTTAGGAGATCAGCCTGTCATCCACCTAGCTCTCTGCAGCATGAATTTTGCTGTCTTCTTTGCCTGTGATTTGAAATCTTTGCTCTAAAATGTGAACCCAAAAAGTTTTCTGTTAGACAGACACTTGCAGCAAGCACCGTTCATAATACCAAAACTGTCCAGTGTCCCAGCTACACCAATATCTGCATGCCTAGTAACTTCATGGATGTGGGACTATGCACAAACCTAAAGGTAGCCTTGGGTGTAGCCTTTCACAGGTTTGGGACCAAAGAAGCTGTTTGGTGCGAATGAGTAAAGCTGTGGTCAGGAAAACTCCTGGAGCTGCTATTTTCACAATTAGCTCATGTACCCTTCATAACACCTCCCAAGCACCTTAGGTCTGCACACAGACCTGCTGTGCTCTTCAGAGAGTACCTGAAACAGAGGACAAAGTCCACACCCACTGAAATCAACAGGAGCTTTGCCAAACGTTTCGGGGGTTTTTTTGGTTTTGTGTTTTTTGTGGGTTTTTTTTATTTTAATAATTCTCCTTAGTCTACATTCCTCTCCCCTTCTCTCTTCCCTTTGCAGATGATCTGAAAGGCAAGGCAGTAGGCCCAATGGATGAAAGAGGTTGTGGGATAGAGGGTAAACTCCCATAACCTGGGAAGCAGAGCAAAGATTTTCTTTGGTCTAATTTCTGTCCCTTTTGGTGTAAACTAGATTTTGCCAGGAATTTTAGTTATTTCAAAATACTCTGTTCTATATTTTTGTTCCTGAGAGATACAGGGATGAGGAGCTGCAGCTCTGGTTTTGCAAACTTTGTTCCTGAGTCTGTATAGAGATCCTCATGGCCAGGCATTTTGTTCTGTTGAAGCTGGATTAGATGACAGCTAGCTGGATTTTAATGCTATGATTTGTAAGCATGGACTCTTCAGTCCCGTGCTCTTTTTCAACCGGTTGCCAGAACCAGTCAACAAATGGTTCCAATTCTGCCCCACCTCAAATTCTTCTGACGTAAATTTTAATGCCATACTGTCACCTTGAAAACCCAAAAACTCTGTCAAGGAGCTTAACATTTCATTAACAGACATATTTGCAGCCATTATCAGCAACTTGCTCCTGGCAACATCCCAGGGCGCTCTCCTAGATACAGTGGAAGTCTGCCCTTTGTAGCTGCTAAAGCTGTAATATTTTCCTTGAAAGTTACTTTTAAGAGTCTTATCCCCAAGTGCCCAGTATCTCCCCCTCTCTTTGAACTGCTTAGACCATTTCTAGTGACTGAAAAAGAGCCAGTCCTTTAGAGTAAATAACTGAAAAGAGCAGAGATGGGGGAAGAAAATCACAGAAACCTCAGGGAAAATAATTTTCTTTTTATTTGAATCACAATGTCTCTATCAAAGTTTTCCTGTTTCCCTTAGACATTACATTCTCAGAGCTCTTGATTATCTCACCTGCCTGACAGTGTTCAAACACAGACCACGCTTCCATTCCCATTTTGGAATAATTTTTCTTTTCCATGAGGCTCAGCTACAAAGGGGAAGAGAAGAATTTTGAGCGTTTGGTGATGCTCAAAACGAAGAAAATACCAAGTTGTTTCATGAGTGGCAGAACTACTGAAGCCTTGTCTCCTGCAGGATTGTCTTTGTCATTCTGCCTATCACCCCAAAAATGTGCTCAACTTCCTATGACAGCCCTGTCAGAGATAAACAGCATTTACTGTGGCTAGTTCATGTTAGTGCATGGGCTGACTGACCAGCTCTCTGCAACCAAAGAAAATGCACAAAGGGTGAATAGAAAATGATTTCCCCAGCGTTGCGAGGGGTAGGAGCAGACAGAGATCTCTTCTCCATCCAGCTGCCAGTTTTCTTGAGGTTTGTGAGCTTCCTATCCCTCTTCTACATAGTCTAGGAAATGTGCAGTGGATTCAAAACATGATGACAATTGGTAAAAACTGGCGAATACCATGATTACAAAATCTTCATTTTTGTACACAAAGATGATATTATTACATCAATAAAAAAAATGGGGATACAGTTCTAAGTGCCTCAGGTGTCTCTGTCCTTTGCAGTTGAAGTTATCTTGCTCCCAGCAGAGGCAGAGACTTCTGGTTCCTGCTGAAGTCTCAGCTCTGAGGTGGAGAGGAGATGCTGCTGCTGACTCCTTCCAAAACTGCTTGTCCCACAGTGGCAGGGGCTTCCTCTGGTTATAAGCCTGTTAGAGGGAAGTGGTGACACACTGAAGTTCCAAGCACAAAGTGGTAGTGTGGAATCATCCCACAAAGCATCTGACTTGGAGTGTGGAACAAAGCACCAGGAAAAGCAGTGCAATGCAAAAGTGTGGATCCATTTCCCTGCCCCTTATTCATGTTTCATAAAAGAAAAATGTTTTTTCTCATAAAGAAAGCTCTGAATCTCTTCTCTCAGAGAGGTGATTTGAGGGGCTACTTTGGGAGGCAGGGTAAATCATGGCAGGCTGGTCATTTGCAGAACTCTTGTAAGGGAAGAGTAAAGGCCTGAGGTAAATGTTTTGTTGGAAACGAATCCCTCTAGACCAAGGTGTCTAGGAAGTGTTTGCTGCAGAAGGATCTTGTGATGGACAGAACCTGCCCAGATTAGGCCTGGAGGAAAGATGCTTGCATCACTATTTGCTTTTTAAATATGATGGGTATTTGGAGGTGTATGTCTTCCCCTGCATGTCATGGGGAAGCTGTTCCAGGGAGGAGATGTTGAGGATGAGGATGTCTCTGTTTCTGGGTGCTGCCTCCCCTTGTTGGTGCTTTGTGAATTACAGGAGCAGAGACGATACAGTGCATGAGGGCCACAGGATGGGACACAGCCCTTCCTTGAAGAGCCCTGCCCCTGCACAGCCTGGTGCATTGGCTGCCTTCTGTGTCTCCCCTGTCTCATATCCACTGTGCATAGGCAGATGTTGCCATCCCATTTTAAAGAGAATACTTTGTTTCCCTTCATAGCATACTAAGGAACAGCTGCCACGGCCTGATAGTGGGTGGGATCTGTGGGACAGCCGTGGATGTGGAGATTCATCCTGTCCCCATGTTTTCCTCCATTCTGTTCTATCTCCAGTGCTTATCAGCCTTGGCCAGAGGCAGGGGGGTGAAAATATCCCCAGGTTTGCTGCAGTATCTGCATGCCTTTACCTATACCCCATGTTCAGCTGCTTTTATTGATTTCTCGACGCAGCCACAAAAGCTGCCTGCTCCAAAATCCTGCTACAAAACCTGTCACTGACTTCTGAGGAAATTCTTCTTGCCTGGAGATGTGTTAGCCAGGAAAGTGGCGTCTCACTAGACAGAAGTAATATTTCAGCTGAAGTCAATCAGGCTTTTCCCTACGAGCAAAGCAATTACAATTTTCATGTAAGTGACTAAAAACGTGTTTCCCTGGGGTAGATGTCCATGCCTGTTTCTGGCAGAGGACTCAGCCAGTCCTCATGGATGTCCATTGTTCTTGGCAGAGGCATGGGGACCCCCAATGAGAAGAACCCAATGAAGGACTGGGACACAGATTTGATGGAGAGAGCTCACTCCTTGATGGACCCCGTGCAAGCATCCCCCATCAGCCCCACTTTCCCTGAGAGGAAACTGAAGACAAGAAGTAAAGGCTGGATGTTCACAGTGTATTTTAAACTTAAATGCCCTGATTTGGGAAGGCACGAGGCAACAGCATGTCCCATTGACTGTGATTGGTAGCATAAGGCCCCTCATATGTCAGATCCCTCATTTAGGGCCCTAAATTTAGAACTTCAACTCCCAGCAAGATGAGAAATATTAGCCATGGGTTGTTACTACTACGTGCACAGCAAGAGCGTACAGCTGTGTTGCTGCTTGCCTTTCAGGCTATTCGTCCTTTTTCATCCTTCCAGGCAAATTCAATCCTGTCAGAATATTTTTTGTCCTGAATTAGTAACATCAGATGACTACAATACAAGTTCTGCTGTTAGCTACCAACTCTGCTGTCAGACAACGAGGTGTTTTAAAAAGCATTCTAAATGAAACTTCATTTTTCATTTCAGAAGCACATTTTCATCTTCAGAGTGTAATATCATTCTGCTGAAAGCAAGGAAACCTGCTTTGATTTCAGAACTGCAGAACAGGCAAAGCATAGTCTTAGGCTGAAAGTTCCTCCAAACTATGCTTTTTCTATTACAGAGTCAATCTGTCTGCAAAGCTCTTTCTTTTGTTTTAACTGGAACAGAGGAGAAAAGATTAATAAGATTAAAATAGAAGAATAATTTTCTCAGGTCATTTACTTCCTCTCTTTAGTTTTCTGTAATGATGGAGGACAAGGCAGTTAACTTGTTCTTACTATGAGTACTCAGTACAATATAGTATTACCCAAGGAAAAATCTTTCATTTCAACTACTCAATTATTTTCTAGTTATGTCCAGTTTAAAAGAAAAGGAAAGACTGACTTGGCTCAGTTTGAAGAATTGAACGTGAATTAACAATTTGCAGATTTGGACACCCCCTGGCCTCCCACACACAAATTCATAAATACAGGGATAATATGATAAATATATCTGCTGATCATTTGAAATTCCAGATAATTTAAAACTGGTAGACCTCTGCTCGGAGACTTTCTTTCCCCTGCTGATTCAATATGTGCTGTTACCTAAAGTCCAAATCAGCCTCACACAAAGTCGCTGAAAGCTTTATGTGGTCTGAGAGTACACCACACCTAATTGCAGTAGGACATGGTTTCCTCGCCCTAAAGAGAGATTGCAGAGTTACAAATAATAGTTCAATTGCCCAATGTATTTCTAATGGATTAAAATTAACAAATGATATCTTATTTCTGGCCCCTTCTGGTGTAATGTAATTCTTCCAAAAGCACACTAGATGTTCCAGTTTAGTGACCCTTCCTCTTCTCAGTGAACAAGTATACATGTTTTTGTTGCTCAAGTCCCTCACACTAACCTTCCAAAAAATAGTTGGAGACAGAACAGCTTTTGTCTTAACTGTATTACCTTTGTCCTAACTGAAATGCTCACTTCTAGATTAACTTTCTGATGAGAGGAGTTTGACAGCTGGGTGGATGGTTTTAAGCAAACAGAATTAAGTGGGGAAGATGTCAGACCACCTTCCCAGAGCAAGCCAGGAGCCCGTCAGGGACTACAGCTTCACTCACAGCGATATCAGCTTTTCATTGCCGTCATCCGTGTTTCTGGCCAGCACTGCTGGTGTCTGTGTGGTTACACCCGGCTGCAATGATCCTAACAGAGGGAGGGAACACCTTTTGTCTTCTTTCTTTTTTTTTTTCCTGTTCTTTTAAACCTGACCTTCTTCCACTGGAGTGACCGCTTCAGGCTCCTGCTTCTGGTTGGAAGGGTGGGGTGAATGGCTTCCTCTTCCTGCTCCCTTCCCGTCCCATCCCGTCCCGTCCCTTCCCTGCTCCCAGCCCTGCTGCACAGATCACTTGGCTGGGACAGGCAGAGGGGAAGGGTGTTTCTAATGCCAAGTGCTGGAAAAGGACTGTGACAAGAGTTTGCATGGTGCCTGGTTCGGGCAGAAGCAAAGCTCAAGGCAGGGAAGAACAAAAGGAAAAATCCCCAATCTCCAGCAAAATGCTGATGCCACAAACAAGTCCAGTGAATGGCAAAGACACCTAAGAAAAATTTAAGAAGCAGTGGGGGTCCCACCAGCTGCCCTGAGGCAAAATCTAGAGCCCATCCCCCAGTTAGAGGGCTGTCAAATCCGTTCCAGACTCACTGCTACACTGTCCTCATCACGTTTCTACCTAGTCAGAACCATTTCCCTCAGAACCCACAGTCAAAAAGGAATCAGAGCTGAGATGCAAGCACTGGGGTCTACACTGTGTAGCATGAAGTACTTTGAGGGCAAAGGTGGTAAAAGAGCACCTTCATTAGGAGATGACAGAAGAGCACCCTTATTTTTTCATCAGCTGTAAACGAAGATGAGGGGACTCAGCTGACCACTTTTGCTGCTTCTTTGAATGCTGTGCAGCAGTGGAAAAGCCAGTTGAATCTCACTCTCACCATTCCTGGGTAGCTGAGGTAGTGACTTCCCTACACAGTCAAATAAAAACAATTTCGTCTTAGACCTAAATCACAGTTCTCCACTCATTTTCAGGTCAGCCTCTGCAGTCTGATGCAATCGTGGCAAAACTTACTGGCTGCTTCAGTCAAAAGCAGGCTGTTTTGAATCTCCTGGATCAAAAATACAATGTTTTTGAACAAGTACTACCTGTTCACTTCCAAGAACACCACCAAATCCTATGCACCATGAGGGATGATATGATCACCTCTGACATGAGAAATAAGGAGTGGTTACCAGAGGCTACTCAGATAATTCTAAATTGCCCACATGGCATGATTCTCTCTTTGGGTGCCTTTCAGGAATGCTACCATGCATCAAAAACGTGGTCCTTGCCTCTGTCCTTCTCCTGGATGCTGGCAGAGGATTGCGCCAAGGGGAAATCTGCTCTCATGGTGAAGCCAGCACAGTCTGCTCTCTTTCAGAACATGATGGAAAATGTACTTCTTTGTTCAACATTTTTACTGAGTGTAAAAGTGTAAAACCCTTGATGGTTTGCCATCTGGATGGAAACTGCTCCCCGTTCAGGGGAAGACAGGTAAAACACACAGCATGTGTATTCTGAGTTTTGATGTGGAAAATATTCAGTCTCTCGGGTGATTACTGCCATATTTATGTGCAATAACAGTAAATAATATCAAAAGAACAATAATAACCTGACAAGCATCACCACTGGTATTTTGAAACCAAAGTGAGTCAACAGCTCTCTGAAAGAGGAGGCAGAAAAGGCACCACGTGTTAGGTGCAAAGCGAATTTGGAAATGCATGTCTCCAGTAGGGAAAAAAGTAGGAAAAAAGACGGCAGAAAAAGAGGGTATGTGTTTGTAGGGGGCAGAACAGCAAGGTGGTGTGGGAGACCTTGTGGGGAAGATGGCAAGGAAAATGAAAGGATGTAAAAAGGAGCAAAGGACTTTTGTGAGCTTTCTGGCAGATTTTGGAGCAGGTGGAATGCAGAGTGTTTACACAGTTCATATTTCAATATACTAAGAAAACATAGGGAGTCAGGCTCTAAGCTGCTATTAAGCTCCCCTCCCCTCCTGCCCCAACCACTTCTTTAAAATCTGCCTTCAGATCTCGAATGAAACTGCTCTCTGCTGGACTGGTGGCGCTGGGGCAGCGACTGTGCCACCAGCTGAGAAAACAAATTTGAGAAAGAGAGTGTGCGCTCAGGTTAACAAGCCGTGGGTGAGCGAGGTGTCCCCCCCCCGCCCAGCTTTCCCTGTTCTCACCTCCTATTCCCCAAAGCCCCTGGAAGCAGCGCACTTTGGTCGGAGAAGCTGTTAGGCATCGAATGGCAGACGGGCTTCGGAGCAGCAAGCTGGGAGGAGAGGGGAGATTTACAATGTTCCAGTTTTGACTTTTTGCATAATGAAAACCAGAGGTCTAATAAAATACAGCAGCAGTGACACTGCAATGGGAGGGGAAAAAAGGAAAACAAACTTTTGGGATAAAATAAACATTGTGTACTCGAGTAAGGGGTCTATCTCTATTTCCATCTATCCATACAGGCATAAACATATTCTCCTTTACTAATTCAAACTACGAAGACTAAAACCAGGTAAACAGAACACAAGATAGGTAGAAACATTTCCTGTTAGCAAATCTGTCCTCAGCAAAGTAGCCAGAAAGGAACATGGCCACAGGAATATGAGAGTGGCACAAAGGTGTTTTTTCATACTTGTTTGCACTCAACCGTGTTCTGATCCTGGTTATTCAGAAAGGGGCCAGTTTCTGGAAAAGTTCTTGATTCATTCAGAATTATATTGGCCAAGGGGTTATTGCAGTTACAGTTTTACTAGTTTTTAGGGAGAAATTTCTTCTCGGGGCTGGAGCAGAAGATATTATAGAGCACATGTGACTTCCTCAGTGAGCTGGTTTACATCCTGTGGGATAAAAATAAAATTGTACAATATTTTCTATCATTGATATATATACTGCTTTTCATCTTAAAGCAATGTGGAAACATTATGATCAGGGTATATTGGACGGTTAGAGGAGCTGGAAGACCTGTGCAGCATGCAGAGCAGCTTCCACCCTTCAGAGCTCCTGCATAGTGCATTCACTTCAGGATGCACAACTAAAATTTCTTCATGGTCATGAGTGTGGGGAAAAGCCGAGCGTGGAAAGAAAGGGGTCATGGGCTGCAGCCTCTGCTCCTTTCAGCTGACACTGAAGTTCTGTTTCTGGATTTAGTTCACAGGTTTGTTTCATTCTCAACTCCGTGATCCTGGGAAAATCATTTAACTTCTTTAACTTCTCCAGTTACTCATCCATAAACCAGATAGTTTTATTTGAGCTGGGAAGCTCAAGTAAAATTTCTACTTGAAATTTTTACAGGAAAAGTAATATAAAGAGAAAACAATTGCCAGAACAGCAGTAGCATCAAGTCATACTTGCAAATCACAGAGGGCTTCTTTGATGCGTTTGGTAATTCTGTGCTATTTACTTGGATTTTGAGATGACACATTCTTTGACCACATGCCATATAATTAGTGATATATTCACTAATAAAGTCACAGTGTCCTGAAGACAGTGAAATACAGCATTGGAAATTCAATAGCTGTATCCTGCATCCTGTTCAAGGACTGTGAGCAGGCAGGATGACTGACTTGCTGTGCTCCTGCTCTTAGATCATGTTTGGCTAATGTAAACTCAGCTGAAGAGCGCAGTGCTGACTTTGGGTGTCCTAGTACAGTCTCTCAAATTTGACAGCAAGGCTTGCCATCCATGGATTTATCATGGCTTCATGACTTCTGGCTAGTACATTGAAGAAGACATACTGTGCTCTGCCTAATTCAGAACATACTTTGGAAAAGAAGCAAGTGCTTAATGGGCAGAGTCTGAACTCCTCTGGCCAAAAAAACAGTTTTCCCTGATTCTTTTCTCTCTCCTCCCCCTCCTCTCCTCGAGGAATTTAGTACAAGATATCATCTGTGGACAGGAGGCAGTAAAACTGTTAGGGAACACACAGCAATGGAGTCAAAATCCAAACCTGTGTTATTACACATCGTTCTTTATTCAGTGCCCAAACAACAAACGGAGCCGATGTCTCCCCGTCCTAAGCCCTGTGTGTGGGTCCTGCTCCCTCGCTGGGACGCCCTGTCACCCCAGGAAAGACACAACTGGAAGTCTGTAAGTGCGAGCTCTGTTGAGGAACTGGGAAAGCGGCGAAGTGAGCGGGTCCCTTCCTGTGAGCACCTCCAATACAACAGCACCCTCCACTGCCTGCTCGGGGTAGAGAGAAGCCTGCCCGGGTAATTCCCTCTGACAAGATGATAAAACCCAGCCAGCGGAGATCATTCTAATTACCACAGATTATCCAGCTGTTTGAAGAACACAAATTAATATAGATGATGGTAAGTAAGTGATTGGAGTTCCGCCATTCCTTTGAAAAAAAAAAGAAATTATAAAAGGGAATGACATTTCAAAAAATGCAATCCACTTTGGAGCAAAATTAAAGATGAAACCGTAATTAGTCTACTGTGTATATTCTACTATGATATCATTCCAAAGAATGTAAAATTCTTTATGGTCAGGATTTTTTCTCTTATACTGTTATTAGACGATACTTTTTCAGTCTTAAGAAAATACAAGTCAGATGTGCTTTCTCACAGTAAACCTCAGCCATTTTAAGTTAGGGTGGCTTATAGCCAGGGAGCTATACACACTCATGAGTCACAGCTCCTTTCAGTCACAAATGCAGGACACTAAACATGGCCAACAAGTACTATTTCTAGGCTGGGAGGCCTTTCTGGAACAACAGTGGGAGCAATACTTGACGAAAAAGTACCGTAAAAATAGACTAGTTTATTCTTCTTTTTTTCCCTTCCATACCCCCCCCTCCCCTTATTTATTTTTGTTTCACATATGTTTCTTCTCCTTAAAGCACTCACGACTGAGTTAAGTTTGCCATTAGCATTTCCTGGTATAACAAGTGGAACAGAACTGTCATTGGGAGAGAGTCACCTCGTAAGCATGGAATGAGGTACATGTACAAAAAAATGTTTGTAAATGGGAGGAGAGGGCAAGAGAGTGACAGACAACTAGCAAATCTAGAAGAAGAGGGTAATGATGGAGATGATTTATATAGTGAGGAAAAAGCAGGTTCCTCCTCCAACTCTGTGGAACATCTCTTATCTCCCCCTGTCAAACCTGGAAGCTCTCCTTTTGGTTGTGATTTCTGCTGCACTGCAGCCGTACACTCCAATTCCTGTGCTATGCATGCTGCAAACCCACAAGTACCTCAGCAGCTTCTCAGTTCACATGGCCAAGGAGTGGGAGCATAATACAGATATTACAGACAGGCCTGAGTGTCCTCAGAAGTTTCCTGACTTCCAGCAGAGAGCATCAGTTCCCAGCACGGAGGACATACCTCGCTGGGGCGGCTTCCCAGCACCAGCAGCAGGGAAATAAAGGCAAAAGTCTCCGTGCTGCCCCATCTGGACAACTCGTGCAGAGCCTAAAGTAAAGAAGGTCTTCCTGGCTTACAAGTTTGTTGTTTGGCCTCTTTTTTTTCGTATTAGCATCGCTGGAGCTGGTGACAAGAGCATGAAGAGGTAAAAGCAGGGATTTTAGCGGCAGTCGAGGCAAGAGGAGGCAAGAAAAGGAGGAGGAAGAAGAAGTAGCATTAGTAAGGCTTATCCCAAGAGTTTTGGGGGTCTGGACTAACCCTTCCCAGAAGCAGAGAGCAGTGAGCCTCTTTGGGGTGTGGATGTTTGCTTGGGGGCTCTTGTCTCCAGACGGGTCACACCAGCAGCTCCTTACAGATGAGCCATTGCTTTGCTTGCAGACCTTGGGAAAAGCTCTGGAAACAATTTCAGCTCTGCAAAGCAGGGTAAGAAGCAAGATGTGTGGCAGTTCAGGTGTGTGGCAGGGTAGCATCTCTGTGACAGCCTTCCAGGAAAAGACCTGCTGCAGGTGCAGCGAGTGCATGAAGGAAAGTGTGTTGCCACAGCTGGACGGTCACTCAGTCCTCAGGGACAGTGAGTGAGGTCTGGGTCCAGGCCAGGAGCAGGATAAGTGCTCTCTAAGGATGCAGAAGGACACCTGACAGCAGAGGTGTGCAGCTGTGGTGGGAGAGCCAAGAACCACAGTGCCTCCCCCGCTGGCTTTCATGAGGCCACGCCTGACCTGTGCCACAGCCAGTGGTAAACTGGAGAATGCTGCAGAGGCACTGGGGCTGCTTCAGGGACTGGTAGCTCTTCAGCTGCAGCAATATAGAACTTGGTAACACTTGCACCAGTGTTATCTGAAGAGAAGGGGACTCTTGGTTCATGCCTCTGTAAAGACAGAGTCAGGTTACTACTGATACCAAAGAGAAATAAGACATCTCTGCACCAAAACACACAGTTTGCTCTTTATTTAAATTTCAGGACTGCTGACTAAATGCTTGCCATATGTCCTATTTGTAATTAACATTGGAATTATCAAAGGGAGTCAAACTCCCATGGAAAGCAGGAGAGAGCAGGAAATAGAGTTCCCCATGGCTTCTTTCAAAAATATCAGAAAAAAAAAGAGAAGTGTCCTAGTTAATATTCCAGAAGTTTTTCACATAAACATAGGTTGTGCATGCAAAACTTACTTCCTGCTGCACAGAAAGGAAAATACATAACTGAGAAAACCCCATGCTCAGCCTGAATTTTCAAAATGCCATTGTGCAAGATTTTTGGCAAGACTTTATCCAGCTCTGATTGCCCACATTTAAGAATGAATTTATTCATTCTGGGACAGCTGTAGAAGACTTTAGGCTCAGGGTAAGAAAAACCTATCTTTCTGGAAGAGACCAAAAGAGCCTGTCTTGTCTAGTTTAGAAAAAAAAAAGAAGGTTGGAATGTGTTCACTTTTAATACGTACATCAAGGCAACAGACACCAGGATGCCTGACAAACTATTTAAGCTAAAGATGTTGTCAGAAGAACAAATAGCAATAGACTGGCCCTGAATGCATTCCCACTGGAAATTATGACATATTTTCTAGCAGAAAGGGCAGAAAATTTCTGGTAAATCAGTAGTAGTAGTTGACATGTGAAGCTTGATCAGCTTATGGGAAGGATTTTGTGACAAAATTGCCTGCATTGACTACATCAAAGATGACTCCTCAGGAGGTCCTTCTTAACCCAGGCTTCTCAGCTGGCTGGTGATTTGGACACCTTCCTTACTGAGTTGTCACACTCAGATCTGCTGGAAGGACAGTTTCCAGAAAGTGTGGAACCTTTCTGAATGTTTTGCCCGGAGCAACCTTAAAGAGACAAAAAAGTCAACACCATGACTTGAAAATATCCGGGGTTTTTTTCCTCTTTTCTAGAGAGCTATTCTTTTGATCACACACTCAGGATCAACATTCTTAGACAGACATTGGCTTGAAAGGGGACCATCTGACACACTGGTAGTTAGATGTTAACTTGCTAACAGCAATGAGTTCTGGTGCTCCTGTCCTAAGGCTAATTTAAATGGAGTGATGAAGCACTCCATTGCCTTGAGGAATCTGAGAGAAGTCATTGAACTAGAGGAGGCAAGGGGAGATATTCCAGAACTACACAGGTAGGCCACAGCAGCCTGTATTAAATCCGTGTTTCCTCTGGTCAGCAATGCCCAAAAACCATGAGAAGACAGCAAGTTATCTACATATTTACAGTCACTTGAGTGTACACATCATACATGGTGATTATTACACAGGTTATGACAAAAAGCAAGGCAGGCAATCTTGACAGCAGAAATTCAGTCTGTGTTCCACTAGCATCTGCTGCCCTATAATATTGAATTATTTTCTATTTTTAAAGTAGCTTTGAAACAGTTTTATTATAAAACTGCATACACTCAGAACTGCCTCCAAGCCTCCTTGTTCTTCTGGCATTTCCATGATTCATAACACTCTTCTATCAATAATTTGAATTACAAAATGATGGGCTCAGTATCTGGGGAAGACTGAAGAAAGGTAAGCTGTGGGTTTTGGTTTGGGAATGTAGTGCCTGTATCATGAGACTATTTTGTAGCAATGAAAGAAAGCAGGCAGAATTATGCACTAAATATTCCTGGCACTTAGACACTTCGGTGATGTAGACTGGGTTTATGCAAACCCACACACATACACAGTATCTGAACAGATAGGTCAACATGAGAAAAAATGACTGCCACACATGTCCTTGATAACCTATGATGAAACCCGTATGAAAGCCAGAGAGAAGCAACACATTTGCAGGAGCTGAGATTGGCATTGCAGAAAGATCACTATTTATTGCTCCAGTTATAATGTAGAACTGAGGGCATTCATAGTTGCAGAAGAAATGTCAGCAAAACGTCAGCTGACCGTAGTTCTCATTGCCCTATCAGCAAATGCACACTGCTGCACACCCTGCAGCGTGACAGTCCTTCTAATTTATGCTCAAATCACAGCTCTTAACAACAGTGATAGCCCTGCAGGGTAATTAAAAAAAAAAAAAAAAAAAAGAAAAGGAAAATTATAGAAAGGAAGTTTACCTCTTTCAGACAGCTTTTCAAGCATTGCAGCTCCTGCTTGTTTTATGTCTTTGCTGAGGTCAGCTTGCATGGACTAGCATCACGCACTCTTCACTGAATGCCAGAACTGGATGAAAAGCTCCGAACCTGGACTTCCCACACATTGAATGAACGACATTTCAGACGCCCATTTCAGGGGCCATCCATTGATAGGAACCTGCTTTATTTTCTTCCTGAAGACAAGAATTTTGACATAGATTTCTGAACATAACACAATGTTAAATTTTCTGCCCAAAGCAGCCGTATCAAAACATGATTTACAAAGTAAGGTGTCTATGCATGAATCAATGAATAACTCAGCTGTCTGCAAGAACTGTATCCATCTGAACAATATCTGAACAGCTCCTTATATTGGATAGTTCTTTATATTAAAGAAAGAAGCTCCCCCGATGGGAACATTTATCTTTAAACTGGTTGCAGAGTTTATTCAGCCAGGAAAGCAACTGGTGAAGGCTGTCTATCCACTGCAGTCTGGTGGTTACAAGGCATTGGAAACTTTTGGTATGTTATAAGGTCCTGCAGGCGACTATTAAAGTATAGATGTGTTTTTACCCATCCCTATGCAGTTGATTTGTTCACAAAGAAGTATATGCAAAAATACCATTAATTTTCTGTTATCACTTAGCAACTTTACAAACAAAGTATAAAAGTATTGTGACTATGTGGGGAATTTATTTTCCTCTCTAATAATGCTTTTGAAATTTTATTAGGATCCAATCTAAGATCAACAAGGATATGATAACTAAATAAAAATATTTACACCAGCGTGAAAACCTTCTGGGCAGGTGATATTCCTAGGGAAACTGTTTAGATGTTTTTTATAACTTCCAGAAAAGCAAACGTCTGTCTATCAAGTAATAGCTGCATTGTTTCACCAAGTTTCTCTCCTACAGGTGGTCACTGTGGCTCTGCTTTGTGGAAACACTTTATTATCTTCTTTGTTGTTCCCATGCCATCTCTTTAAAAACTAAAAGTGAATCCAAGCAGAAGAGTGGAGTTGATTTTTTCCATGTGAGGGAAGAACAATTCCAAAATAAATTATGTGCAGAATACAAAAAAAAAAAAAAAAACAACCCCAAAACAAAGCAACCAATCCCCAAAATGTATGGAGCATGTGTAAGGCATCCACAGCTTAAACTGGCCGTATTGAAGGTCTTCCCTTGTGGTCTATTTACTGAACATATATAATTTATACACACTGATTTCCTGAGACAAGTAGATTTGGCCTGCCTACCTAAGTCAAGACTGGTGACTTTGACTTAGTTGATGTTTTTAATGTTGTGTCATGATTCTGAGCCCATTGGTATCCCTACATGCTACCTATCTGAAGTATCAGTCCCACTCCAGTGAAGATGGTTGAATCAGGTGATTTTCTAAAATGCGACTCATCTGGCTCTGTGGCATGTTTGTTCATTATGTTACAAATGCAAGACGAAGTGTTCCATCTTTCCAAAGGATTTGACCTGTTGCCAGGTGATCATATATGCCTGTGAGATGACTTATTAGACAGTCTTACCTGAAACTCTGTGCACAGCCAATGGATCTGAAGAGCTCAGGTTTGTGTTAGTGTTGTTCTTTCCAACTCCCCATTTACCAGGTACCTCCTCACCTGCCAAAATAATGCAGGCATTCAGCAGCACAATAAATTCTCACTTTTCAGTCTTCAGGAATATGTCCATCATTCACCTGGAGAAATGTAATCAAAGAAAAGTTTGCAACCAGAAAAGAAAATCAGATCACTGTAAAACATAAAGTATGTCTGAAGTTTCACACACAGAGAGATTTGATTTGCTCGCGTGAATGCCAGCCTTTTTTAAGATAGAGAAACTCCATTTTCATATAAGGAAAATGGTTCGGCAAGTTTCTGCTAAAACTGACTTCAGTTTACATATATTATGCTAGTTCCCTCAGAATGGTGGTTCAAACAAGATCAAGGCATACCACAGGGTAGTCAGCAACCCAGGCTATGCTCCAGATACAATTTCTTTTAGCTCTTTTGCCCAACAGTGGGCTTTTCCCTTCTTTAGGCTCAGCACATCTCAGAGTTAATAGGAAGAGGAGGTGAGATCACGTTCCCTGTTTTCTCCAGGTCTAAGGTTAGACATCAACTCTATTTCTTCACTTCTTGCTGATTGCTTTCCTTGGTTATGGCTCCAATAAGATTTAGAAAATAAAACAGGTTTAAAAGCATATTATAAAAAAGGGGCATTTTGATTTCAGCTCTCCCCCAGGTGTAGGTGTGTGGAATTAAAGCACCTGTGGCTTCCTAGAGTGCAAGACCCAAGGCCATCTTTCCTTTATGATGATGCCTTCTGTTCCTTCACTTTAACAAAAGATACTGACTCAGCAATGGTCATAATCCTCAGATTGTGCAGTCTGAGGAAGCGTAAACTCTTTCCAGTTTCTCCTGTGGAAAATGAGGGATCACACAGTTTTACCTTTTTTTTAACAAAGCCATTTCTTTCTTTCTTTCTTTCTTTCTTTTTCTTTCTTTCTTTCTTCCTTTCTTCCTTTCTTTCTTTCTTTCTTTTTTTCTTTCCCCCATGGCCTGTTATTACTCTTTTAGCTGACCACATAAAGACAAGATGATGTGGCAGAATTCTCATAGTCGGAAGTGCTGTGGAAAAGATTTAAAGCTGGTTTGGTAATGAAGAGGGGAACAGCCTCTCAACTGAAGGCCAAGTTCAGAGGCTGTGTTGGCACAGGGGTTTGCACTGACCATGCTCACTTTCTGAATTTGACCCAGTCTTTTTAGCTAGGAAGTCAAACAATGAGCAAAAAACCAGTAGTTATGAAACTGTACAGTTATGACGGCCACTGAGAACTCAGTTTGTAACACATTGTAGTTGTAACAAAAAAAAAAATCATAATCTTTGACTAAATTACTTCACTTGTTTGACAGCTGATTCCCATTAAGCTTTTGTATGGATCATACCAGTAATCTTGATAAACCTCTGATAAGGTGTCCAGATGTCCTGGGTTTGCCAGTTTCTAATTAGCAGTCCTGGGGTCCTGTCAATTAAAGTTGGTGTTTTGTGCCCAGGGCCATAAAGTGAAAAGTTCTCTGCATCTGATGTCAATTCTTCAAAGAAGGACCCCCTCCTTACCATTGGATATTGAGTCCCAGTTGGAGAGACTGCAAATTTGATCAGCCTAACAGAAATTACAGGCAAGCCTGGAAACAATATTCTCTTGTGTATGTCCTAAGAAAGTGCCATTCTTCCTCCATGCTTCAACTTTGCCTATGGACAGATGTGTCCCAAACTTCCTGGGGAGAGACAGGGATTCACCTCAAGATGACACACTCTGAAAAGTGGAACCATGTAAATTTAAAGTCCCAGGCCAGAGAGATATGGTTTAAAGACTGAAATGAAAAGGGCAGGTTGCCTACAACCCTTCAGATGTATGCTGGGTGGGGGTAATTACATGTGACAATACTGGCAGTGAGTTCAACTAGACCTTTCTTTGCTCTAAATGCCCTGAGATCCTGGAAACCCCTCATCCTTTCCCCCCACAGCTCTGCAGGATAATATTTCAAGACCAAGCTGACTTGATGAAACAGAGGGCGATCTAACTCTTGCCATAGTGTTTAAAATTTAGAGTTTAACTTAAGAGGTTGAGGTTTCTCAGTTTCTGTAATAAGACAGGCAGAAAGCAGTAGATAGAAGCTTTTTCATGACGCACGAAAGTGCAACACCTCTGTTTTAGTGCCACCCTTTGCTTATCCTCTACTGCCTTTAGTTTTTATCTACCATTACATGTGTATGCACATTGGAGTTCCTAATTAAAGTGCCATGACAGTCTTCAGAAAATAAAAAAGCAGCTACAGAATCCTAAAAATATCAGCTCAGGCACTGCCTTTTCATCCATATTCATGAGGAGAGAGCTTTTGCTGACAATCCCCCTGTGTTTTCCATGTTAAGGGAAGGTGTGGCCCTGCAAACCTGCCAGATCAGCTCCACTGCCACCTTCTCCACCCTCTTTCCATTCTCCTCGAAGAAGAAAAGCAGAGATATTACAGAGCACGGGGTCATCAGACTCATTGCCGAGATTATCAAGGTTCAACACACATAAAGATTTCTCAACCAAGGTTTTAACGAGGGCACTGAATTGTCACAATGAGAGGTAAATTCAGGTGCAACGAAAGCTGTATTTGGAGCCTGGATGCCCTGTGAGGGGAAAGAAGCAGCCAATCCCACGGGCATTGGCTGCTGCCAGGAGCACAGGCACAGCACTGGATACAAACACCCTCAGCTCAGGGATTTGGTGTGATTCCTCAGCAGACCTGGCTTGTTCCTGTTTAGTTTCAGCAAAAACTTGCCCAGCCAACTCCACAGAGGAGAGCCTTCAACAGGAAATGCAGCTTGCCAGGAAAGTTAGCTGGTCATGTGAAATCTCAGAAGGAAAATGAGGAGCCCCATTTGTCAGAGTTATAAACTGATAAAATTGGAACACTGCCTCTAAAATTATATTAATGGTAAATAAAATGCAACTTTTTACCAACAAGGCAAGCTAAGCAAAAAATAAAACAATGAAAGTAAGACTTCTGGATGTCTATCCCATCATTGGCTCTATGAAGCCTGTTGATGCGAGCAGCAGAAGCCCTGCTCTGTAGAGATGCAGTTTTTGACTCAGCTAGACTTTATGATGTCCTTCATGTTCACATTATGCCATGCAAGGACCACACTGAGCAATTTCCACTCATGCTGCTGCTGCCTGGTATCAAGCTTGACACAAATTTTGCATTCTTTTTCTTCTTTAAGTACAGTGAACTACGGTAGTTCAGACCACAGAAGACTATTGTTGAATGTGTTAGAAAAAGAAAGATTTATAAGCTGTGCCTTCTTTTTTACTTTCAATGGATAAACGTGAACACCAAAATTACAGCACAAGCTCCTAAAGTCCAATCATTAAAAAGAAAGGTTAGTCCTCATGGCAAGAGGTGCTAAGGTCTGTAAGATGTCCTTCAAATTGAACCTGACTGTAAAACTTGAAAATAATAGGGGTACAAATTAGCTGTATGTGATCATCTGCTTCGGTTTACCCAAAGCATATTCTTTTCTCGTGGCTTTTGCATACATTGCGTTTACAGTGTGAATGAGCCACACATTCCTAGTGTTTGCCATCCAGTATTTCCCATTGGGAAGGTGGCAGTTAATGCCCAGTGCCTGATTTGACTCTTACGACAACTGCAACTGCTTATCTTGGGGCAAAAGAGAAAGAAGAATTTGTAAACCACTTATTTATCTCCAAAAATACAATATCCACTGAAGACGAGCTAAAAACCTTCATTAATGCAGTGCCATAAAAAATTAAGCAATTATAAGACTAAAAGACATATTTCATGATTTAGCCAGTGAACTAACTCCTTTTGATGTCCCAATTAGGTTGCACACCAAACAAGCTCCTGTGAAAATTTCTCGTCCTTCCTGATTTCAAAACATGGCATATGAAATACAGTTTTTCTAGACTTTTCCAAAGACATAATTTGTAATTTTAACAAAATGCTAGGGAACAGCCCAACCCCTGGACAGACTTACATTTACTATGTTCTTGACTCTCAGTAAAACAAAAGACAAGTTACTCTCATGGTGTGTTAGCACATTTTCATCAGACCCTTGATGGATTCAGGGATTAGAGAGTAACAGGAGTTATTGAGGAAAGCTAAACAAATCCAAGCAGGATCAACAGGCCTTTAGCAGCACTCATGAGCATCTGAGTTTGGATTGGGTTGTATTCATGGGGAAGATTCTTGTTGATTTTTATCTTGGTTGATCCCCCTCCCGGGCATCTCGAGTCTCCAGCACAGCATAGCACACCTACCAGGATAGTCCAGTGCCTTGGCAGAAATTTCTACCACTGGCAGCTGTAGCTCAAATCCTGGTCAAGGTCAAAGAGGAAGAGTGACAGTGGGGATCTAAAGCTATTCCTAGGAGGAATTCTTTCCATGCCACTGGTATGCACACAAATACAGCCTCCTCCACATGAATTTGGAAGTCAGGGGTTCAGAGAGTTCCCGACCACTCCCTGCAGCACCAAAGCAACAGGGCTGCTGCTGGTCAGGATGGCGTCGTGTTAGCAGAGCTGTGTGGGAGTCTGGCATGGCCCCAGGTGATGCTCTGCCTGGTTTCCAGCAAGCCTGTGTGTCCCTCCTTTTCACTACAGTTACTCTGCCACAGAAGATTTCACCATAAACAAACATTTTGGCAAAGTCCCCGCAGAAAGGTCCCCATGCCTTTAGCGAGGGCAGGGAATTTGTACAGAGGAGGTTCTGACCCCAGCGCTGGGAGCTGAGCTGCGCAGTGCAGGGTGATGGCTTCTAACCAGGAGCACTGGGCAGCAAAGCCCTCCCACCTATCGGCACTTCTGACTCACCCAACTCATTCCCAAGGAGACTTTCCTGGGGAAACACACTCAGCACACTCATACATACAGACAGTGGTGCTTAATGAATCTCTCTCTGCTAACATCACAGCTCTGCAAGGCCAGTGGGGTGGACTCAGAGCTGCAGTCACACAGGCCCTGCAGAAGCACATGTCCCATTCCTGAGGGGATCAGAAACCCCAGCTAACATCCTTAACTTCCCCTCACACGCTTCTTTTGTAGCCCTTCCTCTTCCCTCATGTTTTATGTTTTTTAGTTGACATTTTTCCTTAAATACCTGGGGCTCCTTCTTTAGTCTGACTTCCCTCAGGAATGCTACCAGCTCCATCTCCTTTATGAACTACTGGACCTTGGCATCCCTCCAGCACTACGGAGTTAAGAAAGACATTTTCTATTCAGCAGCTCTGACTCCATCACATATGTCTCTGCAGAGTAGGTCAGAAGGCAAAGCCTGCAGAGTGCAATAATATTTGTACTGCTGTCTAATCCTAGAGGGAAATTGGTAGGAGGGAAGCAGAACCAGTTAAGAGAATGCCAAGTACCTCCAAACCACAGGGCTCTGCAATAAAAAGGGGAACAAAGAGAGATGGCTCTAACAATACCCACAGTGTTTCTTAATCTAATTATATTTTTACTCTTATTTTTGTCATCATAAGAAATGCCTCACATAGGCTTTTGTTATCTTTTCCTCTTTCATAGGTAAAGTTGCTCACCTGGTTAAATAAAAAGTTGCTAGTAAAACAGTCCAAATATATAGCAGATGCATAAGCATGCCTTGAGAAATGATTGCTGGAGACATAAAATCTGATTTTTTTCCTCCCCCATAGTTCTTTTCTTTTCTTCTTACTGTGGTGAAAATGTACCTCTCTCAGAAATGCCCCTGTTTTCTCTTGGACTGGTGGTCCTGCTTCAGGCTTGAATTATAGCATATATGAAAGATGGAAGAAGGTTTACCCTTTCCAGCACCCAGAGTGAGAAGACAACAAAACAGCTCACTTATCTATTAGAAATACTGCTGCTGACAAGTTGTACTATCTTAAAGGTTGAAAGCAGAGGAATGAGCTACTACCTGTAGCTTCCTGTTCCTGAAAATGAAACCTAAAAAAAAATTCTTCCCGATTCTTTACAGGACAAAAGTATCATCTCTAAGTCAGAAAAATCCCAAGTTAAAACTATCACTTTAATTGTGTTGGTTTGTTGGTTTACAAGAAGAGAATTGTGCAAGAAAGAAATAAGACAATCTCTCCAGTGAGAAATTTCTGTAATCACTGTGAAAACATTTGCAACAAGATGTTGGGAAGTACTATCCTAGTAAGCGTACATGACCTTGACTGTTTTCTTCCACTACCCTTCCTTGGAAAAAGCAGTCAGAAATTACGAAATGACATCTCTTGATTCTTCTAATTTCTTCTACAGAATAATTCTTTCAGTTGGTTACAGTAAGTCATTTCCATCTACAAAGAGCAGAGAAAAGTAGTTTCCTTTCTTCCCTCAAAACCAGTGTGTGGTTTCCCATTTTCACTGGTTCTGATGAAGTGAAATACCCCAGGCTCAGCTCAGCTGCCCAAATGTCTGCCACTGGAGATGGCACTGAGCATCCCCCTCAGCCTCCTACTGCTGGAAGTCTCAGCCACGCTTCAGAGCTCTGTTGTTGCATAAACTCTCTAATCCACTCAGCAGGATCAAAATCACTTGGGAGAGATTGCCGGTACAGAACTATTGAGAATAGATCCTGTCATTCCAGCTACTGCTGGCTTCAGAATCATAAAAAATCATTCAAGAAAGGACAGCCTAGACATGGCTGCAGATCCCTCAGGCTTTGCAGACGAAATGGCCTACACACTTGTAAACTCCATCTCTGCCTTTAACAATGACAGGAGGGCGAGCGTTGGGTCACCTTTCACGTCTTTGTTCAATGTACACGGCATTATGGAACAAGACAAGAGCTCAGATACCCAGAAAATTTGCTGCAGAAGTGGCAAGAATCATTAAAGTATTTCTTTGGAGAATCAGCTCCAAATGAGAAGAGCACTTTTTTTCTGAAATGTGGAGACATCGAAAATATTTTCCCCTCACGTTTGGGTCATTTCAAGTATGTTTTGAGGCACAAAAAGTAGGAGAAGGAGAAGAATGTTATATAAATAAAGGATCTCTTCCCCTTTCCATCCCACTTCATCTTTAACAAAATTCCTGATCTCAGAATTTCTCAGGAATATGCCACCATTCCCAGCCTGTCGTTAAAATATGTTTGCTGTTCTGCAGAGAAAAAGTACGAAGGTATGAGCAGCATAAGGGGTAAGATTAAGCAAAACAAAGAGGCAGAAGCGTCACAATCTCTTAACTGAAGAAATAAGAGATGGAAGAACTCACTTATCATCTCCCTACTGAGGTTGGAAAGCTCGATATGCTGATCTGAGACTGCATTACATTAGTGCCTGTGTTGGTATGTACCAAGCAATGTAGTCCATTAGGATGTAATGTGGAAAGAAACAGTTTGGTCTGAAGATAATATGTGAAAGCTGTGGTGAAAGAAAGTTAATGCTTTAGTGCTGCAACATTAAAGTTTTTTTGAGGATGGAAGTGAAAAGCAATCACATCACAAAAGAAAATAAACATTTGAAACTAGTTTTCTTCCTTTTTCAAATGAACCCATGAAAAGTAGATGCAAACTTTCCTCTCCTGCCAGTCCTGTGAAAGTTTAGCTTCCAAATAAAAGACAAAAAGGAAAAAATAACACAATGGACATAATTTCTATGAAAGATGTGGATCAGGATGCCACGTCTTCACATCTATCTGTAACATTATTAGCATGCAAGTGTAGGTTCATTTTTTATAAATGCCTGTTCTACTCTTATTGGTAATGACAGATTTCAAGATATGAGATGTGCTGCCCCAGCCTGACAGATGGAGCTGAAATCTTTGTACTCTTTGAAAATAAATCAAACTAGTAAATATAAAACTTGGTGGAGGACAGGGAAAATAAAACGTCCAAGGCATGTATTGTACCTTTCCTACTGCAGGATTTGCTCCTCAGCAGCATCCATATACTCTAGGATTGACCTTCGTTTTTGCTTGCTGACAATTTGAGCTGAGACCTTTGACTACATACCATGGGAAAACTGACAATTCAGAGCTGTCTTAGAATTGTTCTGATCTTCTGCAAAAAGAGGAAAAGTCGGGTGTTCTTTCTGAGCTGGATGGAGAAGGCTGCTCCCTGCTGCCTCCTTGACCTGGACCAGGAAAGCCCTGTCACAGTTGCCTTCCCTGAAACAGCGCTGCACACAGCTCACGGGATGCCAGCACAGCCAAAACAGCATGCAGAGTTTATCACAAAGCAGAAATACACATGAGGGTGGGAGGAAAATGTTGCAGTGCTGTAACCCAGGTAAGAGCCAGAGCACTGCCTATCTATTCTGCCTTGCATTGCACTGGGCTTTGAAGGCTGCAGTCTGCTCTGTCATGACTGCATAGAGAATTTTGACTTGAGTTTTGGCCTGGTTCCAGGCAAGATGAAAGAGACTAATTACTGACAGGTTTTTGCAATACATTTTACATTTGAGTATACACTTATGTCACAAGTCACCTAGGTCTTCTCAACTGTCTTGACTCTCATGATGTTCTGATTAAAATTTAAGAAGGCCTGGTAGATACATGTGGCTTGATTTTTCAAAGATGCTCTGTTTCTCACAAAAGAGACAGCTTGCTCATAAAGCTAGAATAAACACAGGAGCAATAGCAGGCAGGAGCAAAGAGCCAGGAATTACAGTGCACAGCAATCAAACACAGCATGGAATGATGTGATGAGGTTTTCAGATGTGTTAAAGCGGCTTTAAAGTCCTCACTACTTTTAGTGACCTGGTAGAACACCCATATCACCACATAGGATGGAACACTTTTCCTTCTAAGAATAAACTTGTTTTCTGCAGGTCTCTGGGAGATCTTGTCCTCCTAAGTGCTGCATCACATGAGGAGTTGGGGTATGTACCAGCTCTGCAACCAGATACCAAGTAATACTTCTTTGCTGAGTCACTTCACAGGGTCACACAAGAGCATTTTGCTCTGCTAATTGTTGTGATCTCATTAGCTCTTCTCCTTCACAAGCATCTCATTCACTCACTAAAAAATGTACACAGTCCAGTCAGCATCCCATTTCAGTTGCCTGGATTTTAAGCTCTGGTCTGTTCCTAGTTCTGTGATGGGATAAGCATAAAATAAATCTGCTCCTGATTCTTCCTGTCAACAAATGAAATAAATACTATAAACTATCCTCTTCCTAATCTACTATTTCAGCATATTAGCTAACATAAACCTGTTCCAGTGACTCATGTAATAGCAATAGCCACACTGACATTTCATGCTTGGTTTCTCAGTTCCATATGTACATGAATAAAAACTACAAGGTATTTCTTTATACAATTCTATTAATAGCTTGGGGATTTTTTTGCTTAGTTTTTAGAGTAACATGCTTTGAGTTTGAAGGGCAACTTGCATTCTGGCATCAGAAGCCACTGCAATATACATTTCAGTTTCCTTCAGTCAGCCATGGCAAGAAAATTGATGGCCTGTTCTCTGGGACTCTTGTGCTCCTCCTTGGCTGCTGTCTCCCACGCTGCTGGTGTATATCTGCTGTTTTCACTGGAAAAGAATGCAGGACATTCAAGCTATTCCAAGCAGCATCCTTGATGTCTGGACTTCATGGGAATGTTTCACACCGCAGTTTTTGCTAACTGCTAACTTTCATACCTCGGACTGGTCCTTTCGGCAGCTCCCTCTGTTTTGCTCTCTGGGCAGACAGAAGCCAAAGCAGCCTTTGCTGCAAACACGAGGTGCATCACCTCATGCTGCTGCCAACCGGGAGACCCAGCTGATGGCATCCTGCTATGTGGAAAAAAAAAAGGAGGCAAAGAAAAAGAAATAGAAAAGAATTTTGAAAAAATAAACCCCATCTTTGCTGTGCTCTCCAGGAAAGGCTTTCAGCTCATTCCAAGGAATAACTTGGAATTCAGCACCTTAGTGCAGTTAACAGGTATTTAGGCAAATGTGTGTGCGTGTACAGGAGGAGGAGTAAGGGGACAGCAGCTGTCTGAGGAATTCTGGCCCTCTTCATCATCTTGTCTGGGTTATCAAAAAGCTTTTTAAAGCAGTTGCTCTCTGAAGAATGACTGGAAAGTCTTAGAGGAGGTAGGGGGGCCACAATAGTACCCTGCCACCTCTACCACTTGCACATCACTTCTGTGGCTAGTGCTGTCTGCTGTTAGGAGGTCAAAAGTCAGGCTGGGTTAACCATTCTTTATGGTCTTAAAGCTGGCAGCACATCAAAATATCCTTAACACTGCCTTGACATGGCAAGAATGAAGAAGGGGCATGGGAAGAGAGGGTTTATATTTGAAGCTGTTCCTGTAGTTGATTTGATTGATACTAGAGAGATAAAACAAAGCTTGGACTCAGTCTGAGTTTGTCAGAGTTCATGGGTCTTCAGATGGAGAGCTGGGTTCAACTCCTCAAATTAGGGGCTAAAAAAAGTTCAGATGCCGATCTGGTTTGCAATTTTCATGTAGACCGTGAAAAATTAGGGCATTGGACTCAATTCACATACTGCACGGAAAATAAACTATTGTTTATGTCACAATGAAAAAACCAAGATAATTATTATTAGGAAGCTGGGTCAATGTTCCATTCAAAAACTCTGAAAATCCCACAGGCTGTTGTGAGAAGAAAAACAGAGTAAGACAGGAGTCTTTCAGCAGATTATTTAACAGGCTTTTAATGATGTTTTTTTCCTTCCACTTGGAGTGCTTCTTTATAGTGAGATAGTTGCAAAGTGTCATAGAAAAATCTGCTGAGCACCAAGTCTTTCCTCAAAACATTTCAAACCCATCAGCAGCTCTCAGAGAGGGGAGCCTGCCTCCAGCCCTGGCAGGTCCACTGCAGCCACAAGCCAGTTGCTTGCATTCTTCCCACCAAGATTTTGAGAGCTGTCACCCTGATGTCCCTCTGCAGTCACTGGAGGGAGAGGTGAGCATTTCCAGAAGGCAAGAGAGATATTCAGCTCTGACACAGAGTAGTTTGGCACACAGCACAGAATTCAGAGGGTGTTTGGGTTATCTACATTCCTCAGGAACTCAATAAAGACACCCAAATCAAATGCCATTGTTCTTCTGTAAATACTGAATGGATTAGGCATCTTTGTCAGCCAGGAATTGGTGTAAACCCAAAGAATATAAAGCTGTAAAGAAACAGCAGATNCTCAAAACATTTCAAACCCATCAGCAGCTCTCAGAGAGGGGAGCCTGCCTCCAGCCCTGGCAGGTCCACTGCAGCCACAAGCCAGTTGCTTGCATTCTTCCCACCAAGATTTTGAGAGCTGTCACCCTGATGTCCCTCTGCAGTCACTGGAGGGAGAGGTGAGCATTTCCAGAAGGCAAGAGAGATATTCAGCTCTGACACAGAGTAGTTTGGCACACAGCACAGAATTCAGAGGGTGTTTGGGTTATCTACATTCCTCAGGAACTCAATAAAGACACCCAAATCAAATGCCATTGTTCTTCTGTAAATACTGAATGGATTAGGCATCTTTGTCAGCCAGGAATTGGTGTAAACCCAAAGAATATAAAGCTGTAAAGAAACAACAGATGGGGGGGGGGGAGAAAAAAGAAAGAACTGGGTTCAGTCCAGTTCAGATCTTTCCTGCTAGTATAATCATCATCTCACTGACAGAGAAGAAAAACACAAAGGCATTAATGGCTTATTTGAGGCCACACAGGAAGCCTGAGAGAGGACTGAAAACTGAAACCGTATCTTTAGCATCCAAATCCTCAACCACAAGGCCATCTTCCTTTTCATAGCTGCCTGTCTTGGGGAAGAGAAATAGAGTAATTCTGAATCCCGGGGGCCAATAAATTATGTTACCATGACATGCAGAGTCAGTGCATTGTGCTGGCGTATTTTTTGTTGCTTGTAATTACCTTAACAGGGATCCCTGAGCTGCATTTATCGGAGGACCAGTACATAATTCAGTGGAGATAATATGTCTTACCATTTCATTCGACCTATAAATGAGCTCAGTGCCCTCTAAATCTATTGTCCAGTGAGTAATGGCCCATATTGTGAAACCCCTCCACAATTTGTCATCATCTGCAATATCTTTTGAATCAACTTCTGACAACAAAGGCTGCTGCAGATGAGGCTGAATGACACAGTTGGCTAGAGGAAGCTTGGACATACTGCCTGTATGTCTATCTGGCAATAATTCCTCGTGTTTCTTATCACTCCTAGCACTTTTAAAGATTGTGAAGGAGTGGAGAAAGGAATGAGTTTTCAGTATTTTTTTTTTAAAACACAGCAGTCTATGGATCAAAGGTGAGGTGAGACAAGGCCAGCAGGGAGAGGTAATGCCTTATTTTAAGTGCATAAAATAAAAACATCTGGCCTAATAAAAGATACTAGCTCTGGCCTGTAGCCTGGCTGGAGGTCAGTACCAGAATGCTGCTCTGGTGTGGTACACAGCCTTCGCTACCTGGTGTTGCAGTCATGCACACACCACTTCTTCACAACCCTCAGAAGAGCAGGAAGCCCTACACACTCATTTCAACATGCAAATCGAGAGATGGAATTTCATCAGCCCACACTGAAAACCAAATATGTCAGCATGGCTCAGGAAAATGACATCTCTTCTTCCACATCCAACTGTGTTACTAGAGGTTTTGTGACGCATAGTCCTCCAGTTATAGACGAGACAGGTATTGTTGAGGTCCTGTCCATGTACCCTTTCCTATTAGTTTGTGCTCTTGAGTAATTCACAGGCATTTCAGGACCTTCTGAAAGAGCTGCTGTGACCAAATTTCATGCAAATACCTGTGACTATTGGCGACCATATTGGAGGGCTGGCTGATAGCTTACCACTGTGTCTGCTTACCAGTGAGAGAGATTAAACAATTTAACCATAAACCATTCCTCTGTGCTTGAAGCGCTAAGAGAAACCACGTGAAATGCAATGAGAGAGATGGGGTCAAACTTTACGTGCAGGAAGCACCTTACACTCATGCGAGAATGGAATAGCTGACCCACACATCTTCTGAGGCATGCAGGGGGTGTACTCTGCTTTTGTAGCCTTCACCTCTCCACTCTTGTGCCTGTTTCAGGCTCAGGCCTCAAAGCTGCTCAGGAAGGATTTGGCCAGATGCAGAGATTATTTGCTAAGCATCCTGGAAATATGCAGTTTTGTGAAAGTTGTGCCTGGCAGCTACTTCCACGCTTCCCCACCAATGGAAACAAACCCAAGTGCCAGAGGCTGTTCAGTAAAAGTTCACTAATAAACTTTGAACTGTATGTTATAGGTATCCTTGTTAGCCAGTGTGTGTTATGCTTGGCTTTAGAAGTACCTCAGCTTTCATTTTATGCAAATGAACCAGTCAGAGACATCTGACAAAATCTTGGATGGCCTGAGAGTATGGCTTTCTGGACTCTGTTGCACATAAATATATACCCAAATTGAAGTCATCAGAGTTTGGTTTCTTTGCTGACATACATTTCACAAAAATGGAAGGTCTCCCCATATAGGCTCACAGCAAGGAGACACACTGACACCTGCTCTAGTTCCAGATTAAGAACTTTTAGTATTGAAAAGAAGGCACTTCACTGCCAGACTGCTGCAAGTTTAACACCGTATTTCCCATTAACTGTGTCATATTGAGGAAAGCCTTATAAATCTGAAGAAATCTATAAAGGGACGGTGCCTTAAATAGTTGTAAAATTTACATCAACTTTAAAAAACTTAATCCAGATGTTTGTAACTGGATTAATTACTTGTAAGTGTTCAGGTAGTGCGAGTCAACAATTTCTTGCTAGAAAGTTGTTCACAAGGGAGCTACTTTCTCCATGCACCATTTCTGCTGTGTAATTCATCACTTAGGCCCCATAATCGTGTTTCTGATTCCTTGCTGAGTAACTAAACACGTCCAGTCCTGTGGATATATTTAAACAGGAATATAGGGAAGAAACAAGTGAAAAAACTAGTGAACAGACAAAAAGTACTTTTCAAACACACTAACACCCTAACTGAAAACAGTCATGGCCCAAACATTTATGCAAATGAAGTCTTTGTGCAGTCTTTGAAATCTGTGTCATCAGTTAACCACAAGTTTGGTGGAGCTAGACAAGAACACGAAGAATTTGGTTACAAATGCCACTCTTACTAAAATCGAAGGTGTCAAACCTGTTCTGCTTCCGGAGAGCATGGTCAGTATAGATATCTCTAGGCAAAGAGAGAGAAGAAAATAATCACCCTTCTCCTGTGTAGTTCTCTCTCCTGTTAGACTGAGGCAGTTTTTGTTACACTGATTGAAAGGTATAATTGAGAAAGGTACCGCTTAGGTCTCGTTTCACTATAAAAAGTCCCTGGCATAAGGCTAGCTATAACTCTTCTAAACTATCCATTTTGAATGACTGTCATTAGGAAAGAATTTAGTGGCTTTGCATTTCATATAAGGTAATAGTTTCTAGAGGATTTGGGGGCAGCAAATAATAACTTTAAACGGTCTCAGGAGAAGTCTGGATGACGTGCATCATTCAAAGCACCTGAGAGAGTCTCTCTTTTACCACCAAGTTTAAAAGCATCTATTAAAGCATCTATTACTTACCTTCTTGTTCCTGTCTCAGCCAGTTCCTCTAACACAGATAGGGAGAACTCACCCTGTACTGCCCTACCATTGCCCTCTCAGTTACAGCTCACACCAATCTTACCTAAGTTACCAGCAGAGAGAGATAGGAGCTGAAAAGCAATGCAGTGGACACTCCTGTAGAAGCCCTGGAGGCATTTGGAAACAAAGCCAATTTTTATAATATTACTTCTTCAGCTGATGCTTTACAAATCAACATCTGGTGTGGTGATCAGAGGGAACACTCTCAGAAGATTTGGACCCAGTTCTTGTGACGAAGTGAATCACGATGGATCCATCCACTGACAGTTTCTACAGCCTTCCAACTTTCCACAGTCTCCCATTGAGGAGAAAAAGTATTTCATGCTGTGTGCTGCTAATGGAAGTGCTGCACAGTTTTATTGCATGTTACTGTTGAGCTTTCATGGAAATATTGCAGCAGGACACAGTTCTCTGCATGGGCGCAAGTGATGTTCTTTGAATCTTAGGAAATAATATACAGACGAAAATTCCTGGGAATAAAATGTTATCAACTCAAGGAGAGTCAAATTTTCCAGGCAAGTCCAGTCCTCTCCTTTGAGTAAGAAGGAAAGGCAGGCAGAGGAAGCAGCCAGGTTTAAAGTGCCAAGTAGTGTAGCATTCGATTCCAGTAAGTTTGCATGGGTTGAAAGTGAGGGCAGTGTTTGTCACATGGATGGTAGTGCTTCAATCATCCCACAGCTCTGGCCACAATGAAACCAGTGGGACACACTGAGGAACTTTCTTCAGTTCTCATTGCTTAAATTCTTTTTAGTAAAAAAACCTCATGATAAGACAGCAGGTTTTTAGTATTTCCAGGATGGCTCTCTACTCAAAACCACTTCATCTTAGTTGTACTTGGAAGATGGATAAAAATAAGGAAGAAAATAACTGTGTTTGGAAGTGCTAACATGTTATTTTACTAGTTTTCAAATACTTTAACTAACAGAGCTGGATTCCAAGAGCACTCCAGCCCAGGCCACAAAACCAGAATAGGCTACACACAATTTCTAGGCGGAGACAGATAAATAAATCTTACTATAGTACACACTAGAATTTGGATGAAAAAAGTATCTCCCTCTCACTCCATTGTGAGATCCATAGCCAGAATATGTGTTCTCTGTTCTCATTCTGTCTTTTTAAGATTCAGCCATCTAAATTCTCATATAATGTGGAGTAGCTAGAGGACAAGACAAGGAACGGCAAACTGGAATTAAATGCAACATTCTTCAAGGAAGAATCTCTGCTCTGAATCAGGTAAAGATATGATATAGTCTTTGTTCCTCTTGACTCCCTGATGAATAACCATAATCCACGCTGTAAGACATAGATTACCACTCAAAAGTCCACTTTCTGTTTTGCCAACAATTCTAAATATGCACATTCACTTTTAGGTCAGCCCAAAACAATTTACTTCTTTCTGCCAGTTGGCCAGAACATCAAACCCTTCAAACCTCAAATTATTTACATTTTCCTTCTCTCCGACAATGAGTCCCACCAGAGTGAGCAATACATCTCTCGGGATTACACCGTTGCCTTCATCCATGACCACTTCATGTACTGATTTTCATCCATGCTTTATAGAACAGAGTTCAGGAGAACAACTTACAGGAGAAATAAATTTCAGGTCCTACTAAATTATTTCAAAAGAAAATCTGGATGTCAAATGAAGGTATTTATCAGACCGAAGAATCTCAAAAATTACAAGAATCGCTTTCAATATGGCCGTTTCATCTATTGGGCCTTTATTAAGCTGTATCATCAAGATGGAATGAAAGAAATGAACAGTGAACTGTGCACAGAGGGTGGTAAGGAAGCTTTTCACTGATGACAGTATCTGTGTTTGAACAGCCTACAAAGGAGACTTTTAAATAGAAGGAAGACGTGTAGGGGAAGAGAAGAGGTGCAGAGGACAAGAACAGGTAGTTGCAGATAGAAAAATGCTTTTTCCATGTTTTTCTTCTCATTCTTGGCCACAGACTTCTGAGGTGATTTAAGAAGGGTCTAGAGCTCCAAGAGGAAATATGCTCTTGTAAAAGGGATGGTACAGTTATGGTTGAACAAGTAGTTCTGTATCCTTGGAGACATTCTACTCTATTCCCCATGACTGAATTTTTCTCTATCTTGTTCAGAAACTCAGAATGTGCTTTAGAAATCTGATTGAACCTGGTATAGTTTTGATTTTGCTCTTGCTCCAAAATTTTCAGCTTGCCGCCTGTTTTGGGTCAGATTTAAACAAAGCACAGAAGCACATACTTCAGTACAGCTGATATGAAATAAAAGCTTTCTAAATTCATTTAGCTACAAGCGTAGTTGACCAACAAACAAGAAATATTCAGATTAAAAACAGTTTAAAAAAAGAAAATCAGACAGAAAAAGAAGAAAAAAGAGGCAGTGTTTAATATAAGTAACTGTACTTCAGGGGAAAAGGCTACATTTACGATGGTGTTGCAGGAGACAGATTTGCACACTGATGCTGCCTGCCTGAAGCTCTCCATCAGGAGGTGAGCCGTCCCCCCTCCAGAGGAGATTCCTTTCCAACGCATCCCTCAGTTCCCATCTTGAAAACTGTTTTCCATTGCTCTCTGATACAAGAGAGCACCAACACTCCAAATTCATAATGGAGGACTTTGCACACTTCGGGGTGTCTCCCCATAATTGCCCTCATGCTGCACTATTCTTGGGGTTACAGGATCATCCTTGCAGCAAGTTTTCAACCAGATGGTTGTCCTCAAATATGGTTACTGAACAGCACATCAAAGAGTTCACAACAGAATATGAACTGCACATATAAACGTAACATGAATAATGGCTAGGGATGTAGCCAGAAGGAATAATACTGAAACTGAAGGGGATGTCCCACTTCAAAACCTCACTTCTTCCCCCTTCATTTCAAGGGGTGAGAAACAACCTTAAATATCGAGACAGAATGTTAATCTTTATGCGAAGCATTTATTCTTAATTTAAAGTTCAAACCTCTAGACCGTAGCCAACACTCATTAATTTTTATTTGTAACAAAATTCATATATGACAAAGTAAATATAAAAAAAAGTAAAGCTATGAAGATCTGGATAATTACAGCTGAGTCTCACTGACATCATAAATCATGAAAAACCCTAGAAATACTTGTAACTATGTCACTCTAAATTTCCCTTTGGGTATTCTGTGCATTATTGCACACACTCTCTCTATAAATGCAGATTTAAAAACCCCATGAGTTTCAAATGGCACTTTATGATGGAGCATTTAAATCATTTCTGAGAGTAAGATCAATTTAAGCATGCAGAATTTTTATTAGTAGCACAAAAGAGGAGTCCAGCTGTTCCTATGGAGCAAGCGTGTGTGAACCAGGCTTCAGAGCAATTTCTGCTGTGCCAGGCGCGGTGTTAAATGTTGGCCAAGAGGGACTTTTGCAGAATGGAGCAAACTGAGTCTGCAGCACAGCTGAGGCAACACTGCCTCACATTTTGCATTTCTTATTAGAGTGACCTAGTCCCTGAATCACCCAAACAAGCCTGTCAGAGCTCTTGATGTCACAGCAGCAGGCACTGTGCAAAAGCACAATATAAGATGCTCCTCAGGCTCTGAGAACATGAGAGAAAGAAGGTGGGAGTGGGAGATGTCAAGTCTAAAGTATTTGTCCATCAAAGAAGAGCATCTCTGTTCTCAGAAGCAAAGAGTTCGGCCATTGCAACCAAATCACAGTCTGGCACATTATCTGTTTCAACCAAACACGTAAACACTGGATTAGGCTGAATTTTGCAGTCAAACTCATGAGCTCACTCTTAACCACCAGGAAAATGCCTCCTAATTTGGGAATCACTATTACAGTGCAGGTAGCTAAGTCATCACAGGGCATCCCCCTGGAGCTACTAGATTTTATACCAGTTATGAATTTTTCTATCCCTGGAGCCATTTTTATTTCCAGCAAAGCATTCTTCCTCCAATGAAATATATGCCTCTTTAAACACATGAGGAACATTTACCAGAATAATTGATCTTTTACTCTGAATGTAAAAAAAAAAAATGTCAGACAGAAAAATGGACTAGGCCTGCCCTAGTTGGGCCCTGATGGCAATTCCAGAGAGAAATGTTTTAATTGCCAAAGAAAGTCCCTTTTGCCAAAAATCATGTCTTTATGGAGCTTGTCAGAAGTTTTCAGTTTCTGTCCAAAAAACTGCCAGAGTGAAATCCAATCACTGATGACAGCAAGATTAAAAGTGCACAGACTGGCTGCCTGAATAGCAGTTAATAATAGTACAAAAATGTTGTGGATTTCACACAGTTGATTCACACCAAGATTTTTCAGAGGACATAGATTGCAATACCAAATACCCATCATTTTATCCCTCCGCATTTCTTGGATACATGGAAAATGTTGGACTGGAATACTGAAAAACAGAAGAATTACTTAGAGTACATTTCCTTTTCTCTAGTGACAACTGGACAGTTAATAAAATTAATTTGAAGTGGGTACTATTGGAAATATAGCATTTGAATTCTCCCCAGTCTTCAACCCTGACCTTGAGTCCATACCTTTACCAAGGCTTCTTTACACTTTGAAAGGTTAAAGAAGAGTACTGCTTGGATAGACAAAGCAGTGGTTTTACCATAGAAGTATTAAGAATTAAGAACCAGAATGAAAAATAGTGCAATTGGTACATGTTGACCCCATTATGTCCACATTTATTAAGCATTCCACTTTCAGTGAAACATTAACAGGGAACACTGGAAAGCTTTTCCCCTTGATGCTATGGATAGTAATATGATGGAGAACAGAAATAGGAGCCATTGAGTGCAGAACAGCAAGACAGCCACTAAACCCAAGAACATTAGTAAAGACTTATCTATGCATCTTCAGAACCAGACACTTCCCCACAACCAAGAGCTCCTTTTCCTCAGAAGAAGATTTTTGAGAGGTAGCATTGATTAGCATGGGAAATAACTGCATAGGTTGATGAACGTTTTAGATAAAACGTATAAGGTCATTTGGGCTCCATTAAGAAGAATTTTGGCTGTTACAGAAAGCTGAAAACTAAAAAGACAAAGTGGCACCCTTCAAGTCCATTGAACTGGACTCATAGCATAGAAAGTTACTGTGTGCTACACTCTGGGGACACAAAAAGGTTTGTGCTCTATTTTTAAAATCACTGAAGAAAACAAGGACATTATTCTCCTTGAAGGCTCAAAGAATCTATTCTTTGAAGCCATGTAGTGGCCATGTAACGGAGATGGAGAATAACATTAAAATTTCTACAAGGGAGATTAAAAGGTACCAAACAACAGCAAAACCTTTACCATACTTTAACCTTACTAATTCTTATTCAATAGCTGAACTGTTTTCAACCCAACAGGTGGTTTCATCTTCCCTCTGTTTTTATTAATGTGATGACTGCGAAGAAAAAGACAGAGGGTTGTTAATTTATTTAAATGAGAAAAATGTCATCACAGAGACTGCATGTCCTGCAGTACCTCAAGAATTGAGGTGACTTTAAATAAATAATTTATACGAAATAGCAATATTTTAAAAAAAGTTAGAAGAAGAAAAACCCCAAATATTAGCAACATCCAGTAATTTCAATTTAGGTGTGCTATCAAATCCTTATTTTTAGACTCATCTGGTTGAACTAGCACCATACACTTTCAGTGAGGGGCTGTGGGTTTTCCCTCACACTTCTACATACTTTAATTATTTTAATGATGGTAATACACTTTCCACCTCAGTGCAAACCTTGGTGAATGATGACTTTGGTTAGCAGTGCCATAATGCCATTCCACCGCACCATTTAAGTAATGGTTGCTGTTATTTCTTGTTATTTTGCATTACACTTCTCAAAATAATCTGGCCAATCATACATATTGTTTTCCAGGCTTGTTCAGTCTAACAATACTTGGTGAATAATAGCTGTTGAGATTTCTTCTTTTTCTAAACCTATCAAACTCATCAATTGATTGTTCTTGTGTGTTGCCAAATACATTACTTATATTCCTTCGTTTTGGGGATAGTGATTAAAAAAGTCGGAAATTACCAAGTGATGCAGATACTTTCTGTTGTAAAAGACCAGGTAATAATAATTCTTAACAGAACTTTCTCCGAGCCATCCTGTAAGTGAAGCATTTTCTATTCATCTCCTCGCTACAACACCATGGAAGAATAATGTGACTCATGAAACCCATTGTGGACAAAGATTACTGCTCTTCTGCATGTCCTTTAGATTGCTGGTACCTCAACTGTACTATGTTTTTCACTGAAAACACTTTCCTTCTTCCATTTTCCAGTGTCCATCCCTCAAGAGTGTGTATTAGGAATTAAGACCAAACAGTAACATACGGGTTTAAAATCAAGCAGAAGACCTGTCAACACAGTATTTTAAGCATTTGCCAGAGAATGATCTGGTTAAACCCAAATGTGTAGGGCAATGCAAAAGACATTATTGCCTTGATTCAGGGAAGAATTTAATTGTTTTCTTACATTTACACGGCTGGCTGTCATTGTTAGATGCCATTACCATAGACACTACCAGATGACGAGCATCATGCAACTTGTCTCTTTCAAACCTATTCAGAGACATTTAAGCAAAAAATTCTTGTTTTATACATCTGAATTGCCCTAAAATTACTCATACACACAGGAAAAAACTGTTCCTGTAAGTGTTTAGTTGGAAATACATCTGTTCCCCTGCCCCTGAATCCTACCCCCTTATCTTGAGGGGTGGAATTTTCTTGGAGATTTGAATCCCACTTTAGTCAACACAAGCTTTGATATTTACCTTGGCGGAGCCAAAATTTCACCCCTAAAGGGTTAGGAAAGGAAACTAAGGAGAATTGAATTATGAAAATAAAAATAAGATTATGAAATTATTAAAATATTAAATTAAATTATGAAAATAGGCTAATGTACCAAGACACCTGCAATGTACCAAGATAACATATTAAGCAGAGAGACAATTCTATGCATAGGACTTCACATTACTAATCAAAAGATGAAACACTATTGGAAAATAAGTGCAAATTTGACTTAAATGGAAAAAAAATAAAACAAAAACCCTGTTAAATTCAATTGAGTTATTCTCCTTTATCCATTAAGGAAGGGACTCATCAATATGTTGCTTGTGTCACTCTGGGCTATTGCTTGGTCTGTCAGGGTTTTTTTTGACACAGGGCTCATCCTTACATTTGCACTCATACATAAGACAGAAAAAATTTATAGGGATTTCACTGAATCATATTGCCTTAATTTTTCACCCATTCAATATTTTCATTCAATTCTCTTATCCACTGCTTGTGCTGTTCCTTCCTGCACGTTGGAAGATGAAAGTAATTGAAAAGGTGACACTCTTTTATTCCTCTCTGTTTGCTGGAGCCTTTGGGAAACCATCTTTGATAGCTGCAAATTTAGTTATTTCCCTATCTGTGGAAAATCCGAAAGAAAATTCTCAGACTGTTTCTAAAAGGATTTAAAAACAAGCATTATGAAAAGCCTGAATGGCATTTCACTTGCAGAATTAGTAATGTGCTACAGACTCAACTTTGTCGACCCCCCGTCTTGTTAAAATCCATATTTCTCATTCAGACTAGCAGAGAAACCTCCTGAAAGAGTGTAACCTTCTTGTCAATTTTCAGACTCTGCTGCACTTACTGGCAACTAAAGAGATGAATCAGTCTCTCTTTGTACAGTGATCGATCCTTTGCAGGCACAAAACCTTTAGCTATTTGCAGCATTTTAAAGGGACTCATTTAGATAAAGAGGACTGTTTATAAGAGGCCTCCTCTCTGTAATACAACTCTAGAGGATACATAAATCCACTAAAGAAACATGGTACTAGGAACAATGGGCATTTCGGAAGAGAATGCATCGGCCTCCACTTACTTACCATGACAGTGGAAACGTTCTCAGAGACATGCAAACATACCTGCCACAACATTCTGTCAAGACAAAAAAAAAAGTCTTTTTTTTCTACGGACATAAATCCAGCTTCTTTCAGTCAAGCACAAATCATGCAGTTCATCACAAGAAGTTTCTTCTAATAGAGTCAGCACACAACTTCTTTCAGTAGACTCCACCACAGAAATATGGATTTACACAGGTCCGTTTCCAATGGCAGCGATCTTGAAACCTCAGCAGTGTCACTACACACACTTTCAGTCTTTCTACATGAGTTCCTTCAGCTGAGGAACAGGTGGTCACTCTATGTATTTTTAAGGAAGCGATGAATCACCCTTTTGAATTCAAGGCACTTCAAATGAGCCAAGGTCGTACTAATGCACAGAGTGGGCTAACATCTTGATGAAGGCTTTCCAACATGAAGAATACAAGCAACAGAGCCACCAGAGTGCTTAATATAGGAAGTGTCTGTCTCAGGTAAGCCAGCTCTTTTGCCACACTCCACTGACTGCATTGATGAGCTTTCCACTAACTATGACAGGATCTTAGATATTAGCTCACATTTACACAGCTACGTGCAGAAACCTTGATTTGTGTTTTATCATGGAGCTGAATCCCATGTGCAGTTTCCACCCTGAGAAAGCCAAGTACCATATTAGCTGTGCCCTGCAGTGACTGAATCCCTCTCTTGCCTCCTCACACAGCCCAGGTCCTCAGCACATCCTTTCTATGCCTTTCCAGGAAAGGGCTGGCACCAGGCCTGAGGGTTTATCAAACCCAAGATCTTATTGGGCAAGAGTCACGTCCAAGCCTCGAGGACTCTTGGAGCACAGCAGCCTGACTTACAGCTACAGCATCATTGCACAAGGGTGAGGATGATTACATGCAGGCAGTCTGGTTGTGAGCCAGGCTTAACTCCCTTCTGCAAACACTTGAGAAATCTCTAAGGCACTGAGCAGTACTTCAGTAGACTCTCAAAATGACCCAGTGCTCAGTAAACATGTTGCCACCTCTTTCCCCATGGTCCCAACACCTGACCACTGTGGAAAGTCAGTTCTCTCTGTAGTGCTAGATCCTCCCAGCAACTCATCACCATTCTAGCCAAGCACAAGATATTTCAGGAGTCCTTTTGAGATGTCATCCCCTTTGGGCACTCTTACTGTCATTTAGCGTAACAGAACTGTTTAAGTGAGAGACAAGACAGCACAGACTGGAGCCCAGACTCTGGGCTTCATGAAAAATGGCATCATGGTGCCAAAAGAAAGTAGATGACTGCAAGTCTTAGAAGACCTGAAAAACTGTGTAACAGCTTAAAGGATTGATCATTCTGCATATTCCAAGCCTTACAATGAGCGAGGCCTGCTGTCATGGCAGTGATGTAGCCCACATGGAGCAATGGATCTGAAATCACCTGGCTCATATATCATTGGTTTTGGTGCAATATGCATTGATCCAGCTTGCTCTGTCACATCACTCATTACACTCTGAAACAGGGCACTTGTTGGACTATTTTTGGTTTCAGCTGTTTCACTGCATAATATGACCTTATGAGACATTTTTTAAAAATGTTTTCATATATGAACCATATTTTTCAATTTCTGCTTTCAGTCTCCAGACAAAGAACTGCTATTCTGTAATATAAGAGCTATTTACTGGTATTGGAACCACAGACTTACTGTAAGTTTCAAAGCTTTCAAAATGCAACGTAAATCTTCCCTTTTTTTTTCAGCCCATAATAATTTATTGCCATAAACACATCAACAGTCTCACTGTTTCCAAAAAAAAAAAATTAAAAAGTTGGTTAAAAAGCAAATTGTGAAATACTTGTTTTCAAATATTAATAAATTGCTTTTTAACAGAGCATCAAGAAGCTAGTGACTAATAAACAACTCAAGTCTGACTGGCAGTTTAATTATCTTTTTCTTTTTTATTGGTCTCTTTATGTTCTCTCTTCTGATTCAGGTTTCCTCAAACACGCATACACAAATACATACTGGTATTGACTGCTGAAGATCAAAAATATGTCTCTGTAATGTTTGAGAAGTAAAATTGCCAGACAGCAACAAGAAGAGAAAAAACAAATCCCACACCTCAAAGAAACCCAAGAAACCCCAGATCTCAAAACCCAAAGCCTTCAATTCCTAAGCATACAGGAGGCATGTTTATTGTTTGGGCATGTTTGCCCTTAGTTAGGACTAAATAACTAACTTTATTTACAGTACATACCTGTAGCTTGACCCAAAGCTCTTTAATATCCATGGGTACATTCCCACTGACACTCTCAACAGGATTTGAATCAAATCTTTGCTGTGCTTCTCAAGCTAATCATGTGCAAGCTTTGCCAGCTCCATCTCTCCTCAAACCTATGCAGATTAATCCACCCTTTTCAACTCTGTACATATCACTAAGGAACTTGACTCCTCCAAATCAAATCTGTTTAACAGCCTGAAATCCTCATCTGGGTTTGTAATTTGGTGTGACTGACATATCTCCAAACTGGCAATTTTCTGCAGGCCTCAACATTGTTCCCTATGCCACTTGTTTACGAGGGATGGAGGATTAAGGAGCCCTCTTCAAACCACTCAAATTACACAACATACCCACCCCAAAGTCCCTGCAATGAGCAAGAAGTGATATCCAGAGATGCATATTGAGATAAGAAGCCCTCCTGTCTGTCACAAATTACTAGCCTTTAATTATGGTGCAGGAGGTGGGCTGGTACTTCTCATTCTGTTTATCACAGAAGTCAACATTTGTCATAGAATTATTTAGTAATTTGAAAAAAAAATAAGCCAGCTGTAACACTGAACCAACATGACAAATTAACTCCAAATGGAATTCAATATAATTAATTTAGTTTTAAATTTACCTGGCCTTATTGTTGAGGTAGTGGATTTTACTCACTTTGTGTGACAGGATCAGAGTAAATAAGTGGATTTTAATTCACTTTACACTACAAAAGGATTGTTCTTCATGTACTTGTCAGTCCAACTTCCTTCCTCTTTTGCACAAGAAGATCCTAAGGAAGAGGGGGTGTCCAGAAATGAGTCAGGTCTCCTAAAACAGACTTAATAGAAGAAAATATGTCAAGGTAGTTGCTGATGCATTTTTTAGTTTCTTTTCTTCCAACCCTTTATTTCAGCTTCTTTTCTCTTCTTCCTTATCTTACTCTTTTGCCCTCTCCCCCAGAGCTTCCATCCTCTCAGCTGAAGCAAATGTTAAGCCAACTGTTTGAGTAACTGCATATTAAGGAAGGAGAAAGTGTCTAGGGAAGGTGGATGCAAGAGAGAAGGGATGACAGCAGTTGGAAGGAGAAGAGAGGGGAACTTTTAAATATGATTCTAAAGAGTTATATTTATTGTCTCTGAAATTAATCTATTATTTTTTTTAAGATCCCCTTCAAACTAATTGGAACCAGTCAGATTTTGTTCACTTTTTGTGTCTTGTTCTGGTTAGGCCATGTATATATAAGCACATTTGCATTTTTCACACTTGTATTTTCAAGAAATGTCTTTGTTCACTCTCTAAATTTCTATATTCTGGTGGCACAATAGGGACTCTTACAGTTTGTTGCTGCACAATCAGGAAAGCTTTCAGCTATCCTTCAGCTTTGCACTGTAGAATATAAAGTCCCTTTATGATCCTTGATTTTTCCATCACCTAACTCCTTGGCGAGCATTCCACATTTTCTTGAAAGCTATTTCCTTTCTTAAGTAGTCAACCTAAATTTAGTAAAAGCCGGGATGCTGATGACCTCTACTCTTATTTATCCACAATTAGGTAATTCTGCAGCCATTCTCAGGGCTCCTTCACCAAGTTATTTGTCTTTGTGTCACTGTGTTATATACTAGGAATGAACTGATGCCTGCCTGACTAGCCAGATCTCATTTGGAAGAACAGACCTATCAGACCTTTTAACATCAACATTATTCAATCCTGAGTCACACAAGCTGGTTATCAGGAAGAAGTCTTACAACAATTTAACCTTATAACATATGAGCACAGTCTGATTTTGAGGTGATTCAACCTTTTCCCACTCAACTCATTCTTCAGCTTATAAAACCAGATCCCAGAAATTGGCACTGCAGTGCTCAATCAAAAAGCAGATTTTGCTTAACCTATTGCTATCATCACATTGTAACAGAAATACCAAGCACAGGGCAGGGGGATAAAAGAAAACAAAAAAAAAATAAAAGAAAAAAGACATCAAAATAGGAGCAAGTCTATTCTTTTATAATGTATATGGCTTTCTTATTTAATTCCTCTCCTCTCTTTAAGCAATGAGAATTCTCACCATAATCCTTTATTTTCCTGCTTTTGGGGTTTACGGGAATAAACCCAGGTTTTTAGAGGACATCACCTTTCACTCTTTCTGTATGAGTCAGTCTGACAGACTTAACTACTGTTTTGTGTTGGTGGCGAAGCCTAGTCATCTCCATAGGGCAGCTGGAGGCAGAGACACTTATTTCAAAGCCTCAGCCCTATCCTGACCTGAATTAATAAACCTCCGTGGCTTTACTTCAACCCACACATAGCATGTCACATAAATCATGCTAGTATTGCATATCCATTGCTGTAGGACCTACACAAAAGAGTTTTTGTTCCTCAGACCTGAGACTCCTGTTTGGCATCTCCCCTAAGGCAGGATCACCAGGGTGGCAGCTGAAAAAGTCACAAACGAAGAACTAGCCCAAAATAAGGGAAAACCACACAGAAGCACATAGACACAAACATGAAACACCTATCCTCAGGACAAGATGGGCAGAGACACTGCAAACTCAGCCCTTCCCGAAAAGAAAGGTCACCAGTGAAAGCTGAAGGAGGGAATAGATGAAATATATAAAGGGGTCTTTCTTTCCTGAAATGGCCTTTTTTTCCCTAGAGGACTCAATCTCTCAGTATGTGCAGGCTTACAACCTTTTAACTCTAATGCAGATTTGTCCAAGAGGACTTCAAAACTCAGCTCTTCAGTCTGAGAGAAGTTATCTAAGGGAGAACTTGTAAACTACGTTCGAATCAAGATAAGTATGATGAACATGCACATATTACCCTAACATTATTGATTACAGCTCCCAAATACACATCTTGTAGGTCTGGTATATTCTACACCTGTGAGTTTCAGTGCTTTGATAATACCAGGTGGCTGAAATACACCAATTATTTGACTGGTAATTTTCAACCAGTATTTCTACCATCACTAAAGATTATACTCTTGGCAAGTTCTTTAGGGGAAGAAACAGATATTTTAGCATGATGGCATTTCTAGGATTTTTCATTCCAGTGTCATCATATAGGGCATATCAAATGGCATGGCAGACAACAGTTGTGGGATTTGTATAAAAGGAGTCTACAATCAATTGATCCTGGTGTCTAGGAAGACCACAGAAATGTGTAGGAGCTTCATTCTGTGAGAAACAGAGAGAAGAGCTCCCATTTATATTTTATGGCTTAAAATACAGTAACAGAAAAGTAGCCATACTTACTGTAGTGATGTTTTAGTGGAGCTGCTATGTTTTCTCTTCAGCTGAAAAATAGCTTTTAGTCCACCTACACACACACACAAAGTCCTTCCCTTTTGGGAAGGAATCCAGGTTCTGAATTAATTCAAATGTAAGTTTTATTTATCCTGCAGGACATGTAAGCAATAAAATAAGTTACATTTATCCTTTGTTTCCAAAGCCAAATAAAGCCAGGGAAGTCTTTGACTTCCTATCAGCAGCCTTTGCTCTTCTTTCTCCTGATGTTATGTGCTATCCTCAAAAAGGCCTTCAGGGATCCTGGTCTTCACCAGAGGCCCTGACACATAGAATCACAGAAGCAGGATGTAGCAAGTGATGCAGGTAGAAACTTGTAACCATCATAGTGACATGTGATATCAGAATGATGGCTTCAGAAAAAAAAAAAAAAAGGGATTATTTCAACAGTGGAAGATGACTGGCTGATGAAAATGAAAATGGAAAGTCTTAAAGAGAAGCCAAATACTGAGACTTTCGTCTGAGACAGTCATATTCACAAGCAACAATTTTGTGCCCACACTATCCACTCAGAGTGTCAAACATTTAAAGCTAAGTTAACCTTAACTCAGCTGGAGCAGAGGTACAAGCAGAACAACAGCAGCTGCTGCTGCCCAGTGCCCTGCTGCAATTACCCCAGGAAAACTGCAAATGCGTCTCTCCCAAGACCCCAGCAGCCAAAGTTGGACACAGAGCTGGGCAGGGGAACCACAGGCCCCTCAAACTCACTTGTCCCAAGCACTGCTCAGCTCCCCCTTACCCTCAGCTGCTGTTTGAAGGGCTCCAGTTCCCCAGGAAGCCCTAAGACCCTTCATGTTAGGTCAGGAAAAAAGCCAAAATAAAACAGAGTCTGATTGCCAGCTGAGAACAAGGGCTTACTGCAGGAGGAATGGAAATAATTCCTTGTAAAGTGGTGTCTCTAATAGGGGGGTTGCTGAGAAATAACACTTCTGGGTGTATTTTTATTTGATTCCTGGAGCTGGGCTTCCTCTGGGAGCTATAACTATTGCCCCCACACTTGGAGCATCCAACTCTGAATCTCTTACTAATGCAAAGCTCACTGCAAATTGTTTAAGCACAGAATCTTGAGAGTTCTACACTGCCTTAGGCACTTGTTTAAACTGCATTTCCAAAAGCAGTCAATACCCAAGCCTTCATGCAATGCCACCTTACTAAAGTGCCCCAAACCTTCTGATCCTTAAAAAGAGAAACACTCATAGAATACTCCCATGTGCTATTGCTGAGTGGCATAGAGAAACATAGGGAGATTGAGGACAAAATCCAGAGACAGAACAGTGGAGGCAAGTTTCACCACATAAGAACATGAAACAGCAACCTTGATAAGAAAAGAAATGCTGATGGTGCCTACCTCAGAAGAAGGCTCCAAACCAAAGCTCCAAGGAAAGTTAAGGCACCTCCAGCACCCAGGAGAAAGGAGCAGGGCTGAAGGCTGATCCCATTCCATCCCAGATCCTGCTAGCCAGGGACAGGCACTTCCCTGTTTGTCAGGCGGCAGGAGGAAGGGGCAATGAACTTCGTTTGAAAGGGCCATGCTGTTCCCACACACTGGATTTGGAGCACTGGCTCTTAATATACTGTTCTGGATTTCATTTCTGCCAAAACCTGAGCTTTTCACAGATGACCTTCGGGCACTTAGGTAGTCTTTTGGATCTATCATTACCAGGTTTGCCAAAGATTGCATAGGAATGCTACAGCAGTCCAAGGTCTTGATCCTTGGGTCTCCTGTAGTCCATATGGAGGTGTTAATCACCATGTCTTTCTTCCTCCCCAACAGGTTCTTTTTAAGAGTTACAGTCATTACAAGAGAGAAGAGTTACGACCCATTACAAAGTGCATGACCGATCATATAGCCCAAATTTAATGCATAGCAGCCACTTGCATCAGCCTGCCAGCAAGCTTGTGTGACAAAGAATTATTCACAATGCGGCAACAGGCCCGAAGCAGCAAATGCCTTTGAAATCAGAAGCTGTAATTACATATAGCTTGGTTTGGGATAATTAGCTAAATACGGGCCTCTTCTTGGAGAGAGGTACTTTCCAGCCAACAGTGGACTTGACTTAAACAGCAACTACGGAACACAGTAGAGCCCAGAAAAAGTATGGTCTCTCCCTCTTCCTCCGTCTAGCTTTTCCAGCCTCGTCCCTCATCCTGAACCTCCCAGCAGGACAGCAGCACGTCTGACTCCAAACACACATTGCCATCCTGTGGCCAAGTCCTGCCAGCACAAGTCACTGTCAGCAGGAGGCAAAAGTAACTCCTGGGAACCCAAGGCTGCTACTTCTGGAAAAGGAAGGTGCCACATGGCACAAGAAACACAGGAATTTACTGTAGTCATAGGCTTGAGATAGAAAATGCAAATCCGGCCACGTTTTTTGAACCTTTGCAGTTCAAAGTGCAGTTGGATTTATGATTCAGGGGACTACTGAAAAACACCTGAATCATTCTGAAACTCAGAATCATTTAGGTTGGAAAAGACCTCCAAGATCATTGAGTCCAATGACAGATCACCGCCCTGTGAACTAGACCACGGCACAAAGTGCCACGTCCAATCATTTCTTGGACACCTCCAAGAATGGTGACTCCACCATCTCTGCAGGCAGTCCATTCTGATGCTTAAGAAGCCTTTGCAGGAAGGAATTCTTCCTGATGTTCAACCTGAAGCTCCCTTGGCACAGCTTGAGTCTCTGTCCTCTCACCCAATCACTAGTTGACTGGAAGAACAGACTAGTCCCTCCTTGCTACAACCTCCTTTTAGGTAGCTGATAATAATAATAATAATAATAATCATCATCATCATCATCATCATCATAATGTTGAAATGCAGGTAAGGAGACAAGGAGGTTGAGGGAGAGGGAAAGGAAACATCAGGCTCCAAAATCTTCAGCAAAAACAGAAGTAGACAATACTGAATTGAGTCCACATGGAGCATCAGGGAACAAAAACCAATCAGGAAGTGTAAACACAAAGGAAAAGTAGACAGGACATGACAGATGACCCAAAAGCCTCTGGAAATGTCACCCCCCTATAACGAGGCAGTTGGAAGGAGGGCATGGCTTGATTAGGGTGAGTGATGGGAGAAAGAAAGCAGAAGCTGTGTGGGAGCCCGAGGGCTGCTGGTCCTTTTCAGAAAGTTACCCTGGGTGTTGCATCCAGCCTGCCATGGCCAGGGCAAAGGAGAAGTGCAATTCTAGTAATGCTGTGTTTTGGTTGCCTAATTCTTTTGGCCTGCATGGAAGAGGCAATATTCCCCTTGCAACTGCTTGGGAAGGCAAAAGGAAAATGTTGATTAGCACTTAGCAGAGGAAGTGGCTTATTTGGCCTGATTATAATCATGGGAACTTCATTGCCTCTGCTCCAGAGACCACATTGGTAGTGTCAACGGGAAAGCTAAGTAACTGGTAAGGAAACTGCTGAACTGAGCTTGGTCTGATACTGCTTGTGTACTTTTCTTTGAAAGGACATACAAGGAACATCAACTTTCTTTATACGTTATGCCCTTGGTGGCTTTCCCCTGAAAAAAAAAACATTTTACACCTCCTTATTGGGTCAAAATGTGCCTCTTCCTCCTGGGTAGCTGCTTGGACAGTGATAAGGTTTCAACGAGGTTGCCTGAGAGCAAAATGTGGTCCTGGGATGTGCTGTATTTATTGGTCTATCATCACTAAATATGCTGAACTAGAGAATTTTATCTAGAGAGACATTTCTGGGCAAAGGGTTCTATCTGCGTGTCTGTGTGTGTGCGTGTGTGTGTGCGTGTGTGTGTGTGTGTGTGTTTTTAAAAAAAAATTTACAGTGCTATAGGCATTCATTCCAATGCAGAGTCCCACAGGCCAGGAGAAAATTATGAAATGGAGTTTTCATAATTGACACATTTTATGGTTGTATTATTAAATGCTGGAATGCCAAAGTGAGATTTTCCTGTTAAATTAACAGCTCCAGTCAATGTGCTTATCAATTAATAGCATTCACCTCAGTGTGGGCTGGAAACCGTTCAGCATGGGCAGCCAGAGCTTTTCCAGGGTCTGCTTACGTGTCAGCGTACAGCAGCCCAAGGACTGGTTTAGGTCATGCTTTTCACTTCTTCTCAGTGGTGCATTTTAGTGGAGACTACTGAAGCTCATTAAAGCACCATGTGGGAAAATGATTTTGTTTGGAAGATGCAAATAGAAAAGAATAATTAAAAGGTAACAGAAGACCGGTCCACTTAGTGCTGAAACAGACACCCTGGGCTCAGGAGCACCAAATAAAATTGCCCTGAAAAATATCCACATAATCCTCCCATCTTCTTTTTCTCTTTAGATAAGAGTGGGGCAGAATATTCCAGGGATTTAAGGCATCATTTGTTTACATGGTCATATTTTAATCATCTGCAAGAAGCTAAGGTTACACAACCCCAGCGTTCAAACGATCCCCTACCTTGCTGTTTATAAGAAGTGGGGCCTGACATTCATAATGTTCCCGGGCTGCTCCAAGGGGACAGGAGAAGAGGATTGG